>SHCU01000003.1:1779442-1803189 GCA_004307685.1 Ceratina australensis
GGTCGCGCTAGTTCTTTTTCCATTTCTATGAAAAAGTTCGTATGCCGAGGTTTCACCCGCGCGGAGCGTTTGCCCATAATGAGATTTCAGCCGAACAATAGTGTCGCCATTTCCCTAATGCGATTCGCTACTTAAATATTTTAATAAAATTCCTTCTTCTTTCAGCGAGCCCCTTACTTAACTTTACCCTCTGCTCTCCGCTCTCCCGCCCCACTTTGCATTCTCATACTTTTAATCCTTTTTTTTTTCTCCACCTCCCACCCGTTCCTTTCACCCTCCTTTGACGACTTCTTTCCCATTTGGATAAGTGAGGCGCAGTTATCGAAACGCCCGGCCGCTCCTCTTTATTTCTATTCTCGTTTCGCGTATCACTCTCTCCTTCTCCTCCGAGCACGACTGAGATCATTATTTTCGTCAAGTTTCAATACAATAAACGCATCTCGAGAGCATTCTGTAACGTAGACTCAGAAACAGTGCTCAAGTAGCTTTTTCATTCTTTAAACATACTTCAACAATCGTGACACGATTATAACGCGATATTGAGTCGATACGTTGCACCTAATTTCACCGTGTTAATTTGTTTCGATATATCTCCGCAATACTCTATTTTCAGTCGAGTACAGAAAGGATTCCGGTCGTTATTTATCCAACCTCGGCCGCACGATACAACCACCGGTCGGTCCGTGTCGAAATCTCTGGAATGCCTTCTTATTGGCCCCGGGGATGAACTTTCCGCTACGAGACTTCCGCCTTGCATTTTCTGCTTACGTTTGTCCCGCTTGCGGACACTAATCCGAGCGATCTCCTCTTCCTGAGAAACTTCGGTTCGATTCCTTCCCCCCCGTCGCAGGTTAGGCAAAGTAAAGTTTCGCGAAAAATAGAAATCCTGAAAGTTTTACCGGTGATCGAGTGGACACCGGATATCTGGATTCTTCAGCCAGATACTAGCGGTGTTATTGTCTACTCTAGTTCGAAAACTTTTATTATTTCCCAGGCTGTTCGTTTGCAAATAACGTAGATATAGTGAACGACTTTCTAGACCGAGTGAATAAATAACACTTTATTATTAGAACAAGCTCCTGCTACTACCATATCTATGTTGTGTTTTATTTTAATTAATATTGTGTAATTTTGTGGTAAATACGACGGAATGATTTTAGATAAGATCGTAAAATTGTATCACACAATTTTATTAAATTATATTTAATAATATAAGAGTGTGAGGATGAGAAATATCTGATCTCGAAAGACAGCAACTATTTTTCTTGAAAAGGGGCGTAGAACGAAACGTGGAGGACAAAACAACATGTTTTTATTCATTGTGCTATATTCCCATAAAAAATATCGGTTATCTAGCCGATACATGGTCGTAAGTTACACTGTAAGACCAACAGGAGAAGGCGGGAAGGGTCGCGTTTTCTTTATTTTCGGTCGGAAGTTGCACGGGAAGCGAAAGAGCTGAACCGCAGCAACAGATAAATCAAAACTGGTCACCGAAAGTTTTCAAGTAGTTCGAATCCGCAATGGGAGAAACACTTCTTGGCCCCGGGGTTTTTCCAGTGCCTCAGGCGTGCGTTCAAGCCGTGTCGTCGGCTGCAAACGTGTTTCAACAAAATTATCATATCGCGAACTCGTTATGTAATGCGTAAAAAATATAGCAATTAAAGACTGTAAACAATTCTTTCCATTAATGAAAAGGAAAATGGTAAGCGAGCTCGGTGCTGAATTAATGGCAACAGTGAAACATCGCTCATTTTCCAACAAGCTTATGGCTGTTATACTGTTTTACCCATTTTTGGTCGCGTTTTGCAAGTAAATGAGAATTATATCACTTTTTCATGGAAATTGGGTACGCGAGAAGCTGAGTCGAATACTTTCAATGGCGGTTAACGTAATCTCATATTTGAGAAAATATGCCGTCAACTTTCGTCAGTCCCGCGGAAAAAGTTTAAATTATTGTTGATGCCTGAACTTTCGTGGGCTATCAAAAGTCATAATCACTTTTCTGCGACTTTCTCGAAGACTTCTCGGCGCATCGCATCGCGCTTCTTTGGTTGAAGCTTTACGAGGCCGTCCTTGCGTAAACAATTGCCTTCGATTATCTTATCATGTCGTTATTAATTCAGTGACGGGTAATAAATACGGAATGTAAAATGTTCTATCCTTGAAAATTCCATTGAATTATATCAGCTAATTAATTTATTTGATGATGAATCTGTGTGATTGATACTGATATCTTTTTTATGACTTGTCACATTTCTTTTGTATTTTTCGTTATTAATTCTTA
Organism: Ceratina australensis; assembly: GCA_004307685.1. NCBI lineage: Eukaryota > Metazoa > Arthropoda > Insecta > Hymenoptera > Apidae > Ceratina > Ceratina australensis. Next base: position 1,781,730 of record SHCU01000003.1, read on the forward strand.
TGATGAAAATTTCTTACAATATAAGCGAGTCAGTATTATGGGCACGTTTACCTTTTTATTTGAAAATATTCTGTGTAAAACATTAAGAAACATTAAGAATTAAGTAAGAAATGTGATTTATCATTTCCACCGAGCGTGATTTGAAATTCAATCGACGGAAATGGACGTATCAGTCAGGAATTGAATAAAAGTTCATAACAACTTTAAATATCCGACGATTTTTAGCCATAAAACCGAATATCGACTTTCAAATAGAGGAAAGATAAAAGCAAGAGACACTCGATATGACGCCGCGGAGGAGCGGCGCGGCGCGTTCCAGCGAGGCCATCAAGAACGATTTTCAACGGGAGCTAAACGAGAAGTAAAATACAAAGACTCCCGCGGTACAATCTCCGGGCGAGAGTATTGTAAAATTTTACAGGCAGATTAAAATATGGCCTCATAGCCTTTATGAAAATTAATTAATATTCAAATTTATATTAAATTTGAATGTAATCAAATCCGAACCGTGTGGTTTTATATTTCATATTGTTGAGGAAATTGGCCTTTCCCGAGCCTCCCAAATGATTGGGAACCGGAAAGGAGCTCAAAATTGATCAATACGCGACATGTTGTTTCAGCATTTTATTGAATCCAATCAAAGAAAAATACAGTCACAAATATGGAAATAGGAATTAAGCAGCTCGGAAATAAATTTGATGAAGAAAATAAAGGACACGTACACGTGCGTGCATCGTTAGTCGGAGGGAAAGAGACGCTCAGCTTATTTGCATAACACGAGTAGAGGACAGGGATACAAGTGGAGCTTCGAGAGGATGAAAAAAGGAAGAACACCGAGGGTGTGAAAGTGTAACTCTCTCGTCTGCGCAGTCCGATGACCACAAAAGGGTAGCTACCCTTAAAGTTTTTTTTTCGCTACCATAAATGAGGGTGGTTATCTTTCGTGTTGTAAAAAATGCTAGACGAACTTTTTACTGAGTTAAACAGTACGAAAATAATTCAACGCTGTCGGTGCCTCGGTGAAGAAAACCGTAAACTTGCTCAATTAACTTCTTAGCATTCAACGTTTTAAGAAGGAGAAGTTGTAAAATATGAAACGAAATAATTTATGTCGCTAATTTGTTAGATCAGAAGTTAAAACTTGCATCAATTTTTACTACATTTACGTACATCCATTTTTATTTCGCATTTGATTTTATCCTATTGTTTTAACTCATTGCAGTCAAAGAATTTTTCCACAAATATTTCGTAAATTTCTTATTAAAATTCTGTATTAAAATTGTTATTAATTTTTTCTTTCGACATTTTTTAGTAAGTTTTAGTAAGTTTAAATTAATCGATAATATATTGAAGCAATAATTATTTCTCTATATAACAAATGGCGATCGTGAAAAGCGTTAACATACCTGTACCTGGCGATTAATTGTTTCATGTCAAACTTTTATGAGACCGTAGATACTTTTACGGTGCAGCAAGCATAGAAAGAGCAAAGCGATCGTTAGGTAAATTGATTCAAGGACGCGTAAAAGGGAGAGGGGCATAACGTTGGCGAATGGGAAAAGGCAAATTTAAAATTGAAATTCGGTTAAATTGTCAATGACGCCTGGGCTCGTTATCGTTTGAATTTTTCAAAGTGGATCGACCCCAGCTCGGCAAAATTTCATTCTTGCTCGGTAGCAACGACACTCTGATTATGCTTCATTCGAGATTCTGCATACCGAAGGAACTTCGAGTTGTCCAAAATTAAAGCGAACCTCTTCACTTGCCACCCCCGTGAACTTCTGCCAACTACTTTGCAAATTTAACTATCCCCGTCGTTCACTGCCTCTGGCTAAGTGCCCCCAACACTTTTAATGTTTTTCATACACAATTAATTTTTTGCTCGTAAAAATTCCTCGATATAAAACTGGGCGCCCAATTTCGAAAATATTTCGTAATTTATTACCGATCGATCGTATTTACAATGTTATCATTGCCACGCAATTACGTGCGTGACTATTATCACAAAACGCTACCGTGCATCGCATTATAATTTCCATAAATAATTGGCTATTTGCAATTAACCGATGATTAACCCAATCGATTCTCACGGAGGCATGAAATACGAATAAACAAAACACGTAGCCCGCAGTTACTCACGTAATTGCAGTAACAACTTACACCTCATCGCGCGTAATACATTTTCGTACCTGGGTTAAGTCAATGAGACTATTTTCATTTTTAAATACTTCGGTTTAACCGGGCCCGAGGAAATCGACGGGTATAATTAATTAATAAAATATTCATGAAGTAATTAAGAGAACGGGCGCGCGTAGTTTAACTGAGAAGGAGACCGAGGTTCAGAAAGGAAAAACTTGTCGACGTCATAAAAGAGCGACGGTCCGCCTGAGAGACTCCTTAAACGCGTTACAGGACGAAACTGAATTTTCACTCGACGAGAACCACCGCACCGTTGGGGGTTTCCTCAAACTTTTTTCATCCTTCCTTCCTTCCTTCCGAGGGCCAAACGCCTAGCGATGCGACCTCGCCGTTTACTTTTCGGGGAGTGACCCCTTGCCCTTACGCCCCGACTCTTAATCCTCGCTAAGGTTCAAAAGTAGGTACACCGTGTGTCCATGGACGACAAATTCGATTTCCCGCAGGCATAAATTTCCACGGGCCGGAAGTTAAAGGAAAGGAACGAACGAACCGAAACGTACGACTTGGAGTGATGTCGCAAAGGGAATAAATTTATCTCCAGTTTGCTAACCCTTACTATTATTATCTACTTCAGCTTCTATTGTCGCTAGCCCATTGACTTTCTGCACTTTGTATCTGGACGATATTGCATTGTGGTTTACACGATTAAATTTTTATAGCAGGTATTATTAGAGAAGAAAAGGGATACTTATCTTTGCTGGGATAAGAAACAACATTTTATTTTACTTTATTGCTGTTAGCAAAAATATATTCGTTTTGTTAACTTGAAGATTATAATCTTTTAAAGGTAATTAAAAAGTTAAAGTTGTATAGAATAGTCTCCTTCTCTACTAAAATGAAATTCTACATAGTTCAACGGGAACATGTTAAAGGAACGAGATTACCACTGCGAGATTATAAGCTTGTAATATCGGTACTTTTGTAGAGTATTCTTAAACCTTGTCGAAGTTATCAAATTCATAACGAGTTGCGAAACTTTACTACGAACCTTCACCTTAAATTACATCGTTTAGTAGTAGAGTTTTTCTCTTTTATCAACGAACATGGTTCAATTTTATCCAAATAATTATACAAGTTTTCTAATTTGGTACAAAAAGTTAATGGAAATAACCATGTCAAACAATTAATTAGATAATGTCTGCTGCTTTCAAGATTTAAGGCCTTGGATTTTTGTTCAACGAATTTACCTGTGCAATTGAAAAAGTCGAAATTCGTTCTTTTTTCATCGTTTCTAATACTATATTATTTTCTGCTGAATCACTTTGTACATATTTGAATACGCTTTCCCAACGAAATAGCGATCTGGCTAATTAAAATGGTGGCGTACATTTTAAAGCGAGCTCTTTTGAGAAAAAAGGTGAAAATGCAGACTATTCGAAATGTCGTATTCATGTTACATATCCGTGTTATTTGTCACGTATTTCTTGATTTAAGGCATAGTAGCGAAGATCATTTTAATTTTACAAGAAGAAGTCCCATTGAGTACAGTATAGATCGTTCCAATTCGACTTTCGGTTTCGAAGCATAAAGAGAAGCGTAATTTTTTCGATGCCGATATCGCAGTCCTTTTTCAACTCGGATTTTCCTCTCGCACGCTGACCCAGTTACTAGTCTATTCTAGCTATAAACTCCACTATCTAGTCTAGACACCACTAAACGTGATTCCAAGAAATATCCCCTTGATTCTGGGAATGAAAGTAGGCCGAGATTCCGCGTTGAGACATCGAGCGAGACGCTTAAATGACAAAACTTCGAAACCGAAAGCTATGTTTTATCTCAACTTACTGAATATCGTATTTTTATTTTGTTTTTTTTTTTACAGATAATTTCATTTTTTAGTTTTTATTGTAATTATGAAAATTAAATAATTGTGGTTGGTAGAAAATAAATACAATATTTATTTGATTTTGAATTAATTGAAGCGAATTTGATTAAATGATTAAATTCTTTTAGATTATTTTAAAAATACAGACGAAATGTGGCAATTAAAAACTGATTAAAAAATATTTACACAATAAGGATTCATTTCTTTACAATGCAATTCCTACTCTTTCTTACACAAATTCTTGACAACCTTTTCCTTACATCTTTAATTTAAAATATATTTTTCCACTTTGCTACCATCCCACTGCTTCGGTGCGGTGTTCTTTACCAAGGGGTTCAACAGGATGTAATAATACCGTAAACCTAAACCGAGTTCCTTTCAACTGTCTGCATCGCCAGCGTTATCTCGAAAATTCCGAGGTCGCCTCCTGCTCGTGAACTTCGTTATAATTTCTCTGAGTCGTATTTCCATGATACGCACTCCTTAGTGAGTTCCCCTACAATTTTCTACCTCGTAATTAAATCGTGACCGTTTCTAAATAATGCGCGTATCTCGTAAACGCCAAGAGTGTATAGATAAACGTAACTTTAATCCTCTATCAGTAGCAATGTTATATCAATATTTGCGAAACTATTACGACGGTTGCCAATTATTCGTATTTCGTGTATTCGTTGATATTATTTTTACTTTGAGAAATTGACTTTCACCAACGCGTGGGAAGAGCAAGCAGCAAGCGTAAGAAAATACCACGCGGTATTATTATATTGCCAGGGCAAAAAAGCCTTCGTAATATCCTTAGAGCAACTCCTGGGGTTTCTCATTAGCGTAAATATTATTGGTTATGACGCGCCGCGTCCGGGGTTACGGATATAAGTTCGTTGCCGCAGCACGAGGCGATGGGGAACGTAATTTTATGCAGCGAAAAAGAGTAATTGGAAATTTATATTTGCCACGGTTATGGCACAGGAATCCTCTCCTCAAACCTTTCCTACCCGCGTTCAAGGTAAATATTTACAGAAACGCAAAACGGAATCGATTTTTGCCGCGTTAACATGATCGTTGAATAAACGCTCCCCGCTGGTCGGAGAAGCGCGTTGCAATTTTCATTCGATTCACGGAATACGGTAAACGGATCACAGATAACCTCATTTATGTTTCAGCTCGTTCTTGTTGTTTGACCTGCTGGGAGGTTATAAGGATTAGTTCGCCTGGGTTCAGAAATCTTAACGTTTAAATAAAACGCATGCGGCGGGTAGTAAGTAATGTAAAAGCTTTTATTGGTTTATTTAATGAGGCAATCACTTTGCTCTAGTGATCGATGAAGTGAGATCACTGTTCTATACGGGTAGAGACTAGAGACTACTCCTGTGTCGCCTATAGACATATATCACCGAGAGGGTTTACTATCCTAGCCTACTGGCACAAAACATGATGTGTGATTACATCATGGCACAAAATACAATAAACAACGCCAATATTACGGTATAACGTATAACGTGGCTAGGCGAGGAAAAAGACTACTCTCTGACAACCTTCTCTTTTGTCTTCGCTTGGTCATTCAACTACATCCGACATTTTGGAATCAAACGGAGAGATACGAATTATACATATGAAGAGCAGCAAAGAATTTCGACAATTAGAATCTCTATATCTATAATTGTATGATTAATACAATCTTATTGATAAGTGACAACGAATTTGGCATTTTAAATTCATGACCCTTGAGCACATCAGCAGTTGGCACTCACTGATCTTATATTATTCTCAATTCATAAAGTTTATTGAATGAATCCTACGGTTTTCAAAGCGATTATTTACTTCCGATTTTCGCCGTATGTAACAAGAATTTCCCCGGCATCGGTAGGTGGTTAGAGAGTAGTCGGGGACTAAAGGAAGTGTTTGCGAGAGAACGTACGGACCGGGGGGTGATTGTACAAGCCCCTTTGTCATAGGAAACCGTGACAAGAAATACGGTACTTTACCCTATGTACTTGTTCGGAAAGTAATCGTGCCCCTTTTCAACCACCGCGAACTCGGCTCCGCAACCCTTTAACGATCTCCCGTTTCGTTCTCCTCGTGCGTGCATTGAACGCCTTTTATAAGCGATAAAATTGATTCGACCTATCTTATGTTCTTATGAACAATTTTATTACGTGTGTTTTTGTTTGTGCATTGCTGATTCAAATTTTCAACGAAACCTCCATTTCATTTTTAAATCCTAATTTATTAGGACATTTTCCATGTTCGAAAACATTGTATGTACTCAATTATTCCCCAAGGGACACTATATTCTGTTTCAGAAAATATATACACTCGACAATGGCATTCGTTGGAGGGTACACATCCATGTATATGTATGTATAGTATTATTTTCCCTTCCGTAGTGAATGGTCGATTTCTAAGACGGATTTTGAAAGATATACAAGGGTAGAATAGGGTCCGGCTCACTACTTTCCTCTCGTTAGAAGAACAAAAACCATAACGGTGGAATAACGAAGGCATCCTTCTTGATACACAACAGTACTCTTCGACGGATCTTGTTATACCCGAGCTGTGTGCCATTCTATCTGGTCTACGGTGCAGCCTCGTTATCCCGAAAATTGTGTTACCCGCGCGTGTAATCAGTGTACATAAATAAAAGACAAATAAGTGTCTAGTCTCACGGTAGATTTATCGCCCGCAACCTTCCCTCCCATTTCCTTTCCGGTGATTGATTCTTACATTTATTGTATTCCATAATTCTTAATTTTGGGGTAATAAACGAAATATATCATTGGTAAGGTATTATTACATGAGCCAATAAAATGTCTTTTCATAAGGTTGTACATTGTACTTTTATGATATATTAGATATTTAAGCGAGCATTAATTTAAATTGCATCGATTATGTGTTACGATCAATTGTTTTTAATAATAATAAACTAAGTGAATAAATGAGTATTTAAGATATGTCATTCATTAAAAATTGCATTACTTTAATTACATTAATCATTAATTTGACTTTAATATAGTGATTTTATGTTCAGAAGGAGAATAATGCAAATTGAACAATTTCCAAAGTGACAAAGTATAACATACATTATAACCATGGTTCAGATAATTTATTATCGTTCGGTAAATATGATTACTAATCAGTTAATGCAACTTTATCCATTTATTTTTGGGACAGCAGTTAGTCGTTTTCGAGCGGACGCCGGTTATTGTATAGCGGACTCCCGGTGCCAGCCATGAAAGAAATTTCTCAGATTTGGTGTTGGCAGTCGCCCAGAAAACCCATTTCAATTACGCCATTATTTCTCGTTGCGCAACGAACGCTCGGTTAAGGTTAATTCGGATGAAGACATTCGATACATGGATTCTAACAAGTAGTACTACCGAGATTGCGACCCATTACTCGTTCTCTGATCTTATTAGATTAAGAAATGATAAGACGACAAGCAATTCTGAATGCAATCTGCCGCTACTATTTTTCATCTTCATATTTGGTAATGTTTCATACTATCTATAAAACTGGCTGCGATTTCAAGGGCTTTTTAATTATTTCAGCAATATAATAGAATGTGGTTCCATAAGATAAAAAGAAATTATTTAACTAAAGTAATATTTCACATTGTTTTATTTTTTTAACATCATAATGAAGAAAAATGATAGTATCGTTTTTGTTCTTGAATTTTATTCTTGTTTATTGTCTTACACTTCTCTCAACGCTGAACCCTTTTAAGATGACAATCTCAGAGCGAAGTGAACATTGTCCGAGGAGGAGCGCAGCATTGAGAAAACGGCGAATTCTCGAATAACCAGCAGTCGTGGTACATAGAAACAGAAAGAGAGTTCCGTCGTAAATCCGGTTGGATTTCGTTATTTAATCCTCTTTCGAATTGCCCGCTGCATTTTCGGTCCTCCGCAAACCCAGTCGCACAAGTTTTACCATTGTAACCGTCGTGTCGGACCGCGGAAAAGAAAGTAACACCAGGTAAGCACGTACACAACCCCGCATAAAATAGGTAAAAGAAACGTTTCGTGTTCGCCGCGGCCCGCCGTAGCTTTAAACCGTATACCGCGACCCGCACAAATTGGAGATTGTTCAGTGTTTTGAAAAAGGTGTCGCGAGCGGAAGAAGCCTTATATCTTCGCGTAAAAATGACAAGTTCGATGAGTTGATAATCTCACAGATAAAAAACTGGATCGCAGTTAAAAATGAAAACAAATTTTGAACAGAGGGATGGAAAATTTACTATGCAAAATGCTTGCAATATTATATAGGGAATAATTGAATCTGTTACGTGGTTGAAATTAATCTAGTTCGGAGTAACTGATTCTTAGGCGCCGTTACGGGAGCTAACTCTCTACGGACCAAACCGATTGTTTGATACCGGTCCAACATGAATTTCAATGCGCGATATGGCTGTTTCCATGGAATTTCTCTAATAGTCTTTATTCAGTAATTACGTACATGGTTATAATAATTCACGAGATATTAACTTGACAATCAAACTGGAACGTATAACGTTTTCTTCAAATAAACGCATATATTTATAAATGAAAATACTTTTTATAATTATCGAAAACGATGGATAGCGTTCGTTTAATCTGCGAATCGCATTTCTATTTGATTTTAATTAAGTGATGTCTGCTAGCTTCGTAAACCAGAATGCATACAAGGTAATTTTGACTGGCCCATTATCCAAAATCAATTTTGCTTCAGGAGTTACGGGTCGGCTTTCAGTGTATCCTTTCCGTAACGTGGAGGTGCGGCGCGTGTAACAATGCCTGCCTGCATATACGTGTACACAGGCCTCTAGTTTAAACTGAATTTGGCAACAAGACAAACTTTTCGCTAATTGGCTTCTCCGCGCCCTCGCTGGATTGAAAATCAAAATCAGTACGCCCAATTTTATTGTTTCGACCTTACTACACTCGCCAAACGTATATTTGTCACCGGACAAAATACGTTCACGTTACCCGCTTAAAATGTTCACATAATTTCATTTCCGTTAACGCATTCTTTTTTATTTGAATAATGCTAATTAAAATAAATGGGAATGTATTAAATTTGTCAAATTATTATGCACACAGTAAGTTCCTCTTTACCTCAGTGATTTCGTAAAATTGCTCATCTACCGGAGACTAAAAGTGATAACGACAAGTATATCAGCGTGGTGGGAAATAATTAAACTAGGACGATATTAATGAAAGGTCGAAGCAAATATCAATTCCGGCGTCGGACAGCGAGCATCGCGCTGTTAAGAAATCGATTTCCCATTTGGTCGATTATTAATCAAACCCCGATGTCGATACCCACGCGAATAGAGTTAGGACGCGACCGAGCGGTCCGCGAAAACCTAACGGGTTTCCGCGCGGCGATAATTACTCGGCCGGCTTACAAGAGAGCTCAAACGCCGTCGCCGCGCTGCCGTATCGCGACGCAACGGGAAATTACATTAGCGAGCGGCAAGTTCTGTTTCTGTTTCGCTGTAATTGGTCAAACGATGCACCCGGGATCCTTTGTACCGAGCTCGCCGCTGCGGCCAATATTTTATCACTTTAAAAGCAATTAAAGACGTCGTATACTATGGTTAGTCGAAGCTAATATCGCTCCTCGAGTCGTTATCATTTTTAGACCATTTTTTAATCATTAATATAGATTTATATCGTAATTATTGAATGAGCACTGTATGTACAGATAGCGACAGGGTATCGTAACCAGCACTTGCTTGTGTATTTTTTCTAGGGGGACAAAATACAAGAGGATTCACATTTTAACGATTTTTATAAATTGTTGTTTTCCAGGCTTTAATGTATAGAATCTGAAACGCTGGGTAAATGTTCTACTACATGAGGAGAGTATATGAGCATATTTTCGATCCGATCTGCAGACTTTCAATTTTTGCCTAATTTTGAAGGGGTACCCCTGTCGATATTTTCAAAATCGGGCGAAAATTTCATGGTCGCCGATCGGGCTGAAACTATGCGCACATGTTCGCCTCTTATAGAAACTCATTCACGCAGGATTACAGCACTCTCCATCCCTTAGTTTCCGAGATAACCGAAATTTTCTGAAAACCTTAAAAGTGTGCAGATCGGGAAGAAATTATGCTCACATATTGGGTTTATATAGTAGTAAATATACCCATGATTCTAGCCTTCTAGCTACATTGGATCCCGAGATACAACGACTTTTCGAAAATCGAAAAAATCTAAAGGGGTACCCCTGTCGATTTTTTCAAAATCGGGAGAAACTTTTATGGTCGCCGATCGGGCTGAAACTATGCGCACAAGTTCTTCTCTTATAGAAACTCATTCACGCAGGATTACAGCACTCTCCAGCCCTTAGATTCCGAGATAACCGAAATATTCTGAAAACCTTAAAAGTGTGCAGATCGGAAAGAAATTATGCTCACATGTGCTTCTCATGTAGTAGTACATTTATCCAAGTTTTCAGATTTTTCTATGCATTAGATCCCCAACCTAATATCTTGGATTTTGACCCGTAGGAGAAACTCACATAAGCAAAGAGCTGGCTACGATTTCCTGTGCCTAGCTGTAAAAACATCTAAAAACACTTTGTATCCACCCCTTGTACGTCGCTAGCAAATTTCTATGTTCATTTGTGTTATGTTTACAATAAAAATTTATACAAGCGGATTCTACCACATTTCGTTTCATATTATATGTACATATAAGATCATATACATATGTAGGACCTCGTTTCACGGACGCAACCTTTCGAAAATGATAGGGAAACAAAACTGGATGGGAGGTCGCCCGGTGAAGCTACGTGTACTATGCTTACGGTGATATTCTTCATGTGAATTTTCCTTATCACGCGGTACAATACGGCATACGAAGTGGAGTGGAGCGAAGGTGCATCGAGGACATTATCCGGTCTCTTTCGCTCGGAGAAAAAGCGTCGAATCGTCGCGAGGTCAGCGTTCCTCAAAAGGGAAATATTCATCTTCTCCCGAGCATCCGAGCCCCTTTCCCATCTCCATTTCACCACGTGCAGATGGATTTTCATCTGCTCACCCGTGATAGTCAAGTATCCTACGCTTGTACACATTGCCCGTATATATACGTGTATGGTTGAGTCGCGTACGACAATAATTCATTATTCAAATTATGTTATACGACAATAATTCATTATTAAATTCAATTATTCAAAAAGAGGTTCCGAATAAACAGTCTTCGATTTTTCAAAATTACATGCCACATTCATTTAATTTGGACAATAAATTGTCATGTCTGATTAAGTTGAGAAGAAAGTTGAGAAGAAAGTCCATCAAAAAATTAATTCCAGGTGGGACAACATTTTGAATAATTAGAATGAACAATACGTAATTAATCGGTTAGATACAAGTATATAATAGATGCATTTAATTAAGTATCTTTTCAAACAGTACAAGTTAATAGCTCGTGGTGCACACAACTTCCACGCAGTTACATTAAAAGCTTTTCTACATTTTTAATCACGGAACACCGCTTAAAACTCGTGTTTTAATTGCAGAGCTCGTCCCATCTTTTTCCCTTTACATTCCCACTTTATCTACTTTTCTGATTATCTTCGTCTCCTTCCGTTTGGTTCTTTAAATCGCCTTACTTAATGCGCTCCCTCCGCTAATCTATATCTATTCCTCCCTCTCGGAACGCAATAAGAGAAACTGGCGGATCGATCGATCGCAATTTATTATGTCTTTCAATGATACTGCGTACAGCCCGACTAGTCACATAATTATTCTACTCACAATGCATTCGGCATCGCTGTTAATTCTTCTAATGACTTCGTCGAATTTATTTTGGTCCTACGTTAGTTGAATCTCGATTTAATTCACTCGGGCTTACCGCGGATTAAGATAAGCGCTGCCTCTTTCTTAATGTCCGCGCATTGTTCTAACATATTTGCATATAAATATTTTTAATAAATAATGATAATAACACGACACGTTTCAAGGATTGTAGATAAACAAGAAACGGTTTCCCGACGCACGTAAATACAAGAGTAATTCCAATGGAAAAATCTCCTCTCTCGCACCGCGTTTTATTGACGACTACTTCTCGAGTAATTAAGGTCATCGATTTCGCTCCTCGATATTTATTAGCGTAATATTTCTGTCCCGGTTTTACACGTACCACGGATATTGGCAATTAAAATATCCAACGTATCATATTGTTATCTTTGGTCGGGTGAACATGATTTTAATCCACTTTTTACTTCTCGGTAATTAATGTCGCTGTTTACTCCCATGCCCAATTGCAAATTGTGTTCCGATTTTTACGTTCGAAAATATCACGAGCAATAACTTCGTCTCTCTGTCCGAGGCTTTAAATTCTGGCTACACGTACACGTAGGGGAGATAACGAAATCGAACTCGATATTAGCAGTGTCATACTTAATTGGTCATTAAAACTTCGTAATTGAATGTCTTAATGCATCTCTGGCAACGGACGTTGCTTAATGAACGCTAATCTTGGTTTTAATAAAACGCGGAAAGTAATTGGGGGATGACGGAGAGTCATCTTGAAATTAAGCAGAATTAGATCTCGTACGAATAATTTTCCAGTGGAACAATTAAACTTGTTGAACGTCGTCGCTCAATGCCTCCCGTCAAATTGCTGTTTTCATTTCTAACGAATTACACGGCAGTTTTATACACACGCACCGTGGGTCATTTATTTCCTTCGGCGTCAATTTTTAAAACATTTCCACTTCTTTTATGAAGCAAAACACCCGGTATGACCTTAGCGCGGGGTAGTGTAAAACAGCGAGTAAAAATAAATAAGAAAAGAAATAGGGGTGGCAAAGAAGTCGCGGTGGCACCAGTGGGTTCAATAAATAAATGCGATTTTAATGGCTGCATCCTGTTACAGCTTTCTCATTTTTCTCGCCCGCGATCCATGGTAATATTTCCGTGTCAAAACTTCTTTCGTGTGTAACAATACGTACGCGCGGCGAATACTTCTTTCTCTCCCTTCACTGACACTGTCTCCCACCATTACCTCGACATAAATATAATATATATATATCTCAACTTCACCGAATTTTGTTACGACAACTTGAGAACAAAATCTAATTCAGAGACCGTACATTAAACCGTATTATTTAATTAAAAGTAAATATTTTCTGTATATCGCACTTAGCTAATTTCTTGTTAAAATTCAATACAGCAGTTCGTTCGTGAATTCAATTACCGGTTCATGAATTCTATTAAAAATGTAATTTCGAATATCGAAGTTCATTGCTAATTGGTTATTTAACGAGGAATTAAATTATTCTTGTAATTAAACTGACGACGGAATATTACTTTGCAGAACCTTTTCTATTTAAGCGGCCAAGTAGCCTAATATCTCTCCGGTGATGAGAATGAAATATTGCAGGGAGGGGGGAAGGCGCGGCAATTACCTGTCCGGTAACAATTTCACCCAAGAAGAATCAAAGAGCCAAGGATCGGAATGTAGTGAGGCGTTCGCCTTTCAGTAACCGGAAACGACGTCAAAGAGGAAATACGAGAGCGAGTGGGGGAATGGTTTCTCGTGCGAGGACGAATTAAAAAGTTCGAAGCGCGAGACGGAAATGCGGGACGGGTTGGGGCGGAGTTCTTTTTACGCGAAATGGAACAAGATCTATACGCGCCGGATGAAGAGAGGCTTCGAGGGAAAGTTTTTATTGGACCTACTTGCGAGATACTATGGTAGTTATCTTGGGTACGCCCGGTACCTACCCATGTACCACGGGCCAAGGGTTACGCCAACTTCGTAACACGGAAGATCGACTACTCGCCCGGTTTACTTCTCTGAAAATCTCCCGGAACGATGGTTCGAAAAATCTACGGCCAACGGAGCCAACGCGGGGAAACCGCAGAAAAAATTTTGTCGGAAATTGCGGACCGTTTAATGGCCTCTTACATGCGAACCAAGCTAGCTACCGTTTAATCCCAATCGGAAGCACCGAATTTCTCCATTAGGAAAGTAGCTACGTACGTTCATAACTACACAGACGGAAAATTTATATTTTTAAAGAATACTGATAAAAGGTTGATATATCTATAAAATATTACGAAAAGAATAAGTTGTGTATTAATTTTATTTTGTACCCTACAATTTTGCGTTTCGAAATTTCTTATAAATTCATAAAAATTTGAAACCACGTGTTTCGATCTTGTAATAAAATAAAAATAAATACCTTTTTTATCTTGACTAACATAACATATTCGACTGTGCTTTTTATAATTGTCTAACGGATTACGAAAGGGGATGCATATGTATACAAGCAAAATTTCATACGTTAAACAGTTTCCAGATAAACTCGAACGGATATTTTTTCCAGATACGATTTTTTTTTTAATTAAAATTTCAAATACATGCGAAAAATCGTGATCGGATTTACATATTCGCATTCAGATTCTCCCAATAACGCAACGCTACAACGGGGGATGAAAATATTTCTATAATATATTTCGCGCGTGCGAGAATTCAAATAACGAATTATATTTCTTTTTATATCTCCATTTACCCTTAATGCATTCGCTGTCACGAATTTATCCGTCATGATTAACTTTTGCATTCTGGTTAATTTAATTTGATCCATTTAATTTAGCAAACTTCTTTATTAGCATTTCGACGGTTGCTTTTGTTAAACGGAATGGAATTTTTTATACGTAAACTGATTTTCTGCATTGCCTTAATTAATTCTCTAATTATTTCGACTTTCTTTATGTAACTTCAGATGAAACTCGATAATACTATTGATTCGATATCCAGATAGACTTGTCAAGGAAGTGAGCATTCGAAGTATTAAAGCTCAAGAAAAATTGTTTGCTATACACTAGGAGTGAAAAGCAATCACGTGCTCCCAGTGTATACTTTGACAACAATAATTTATACGGCAGGCCCATGGCATTGAACATGGTTCACGGATAAAAGTAGGGCGCGTGTACGCTGTTCTGGACAACGGTTGAACGTTTTGCACCCGTTTTTCTATGAGCGCAGTAAACAAAGAAGGGTAACAGCTGCAATATCATCGTTAAAATCTCGCGGTTCACCGCAGATCTTAACGCGAAAGCATCGGAACACTGCGGCCGAGGGTCTTCGCTTTGAACGAAAGAGTCCAAGGGACAATAACCGCAGCGAGCTCTTTACTTTTTGACATATCTACCGCGCCTTCATTTTTCTTTCCCCAGAGCACATCTCTCTTCTTCCCCTTGTTTTCTTCCGCGAGTTGCACACTTCCACGTTCCTACGTCTTTCTGAATAATTCTCGTACACCCGATTTACCTCGTGTTATTTCTCTCTCGTTGATGGTAACCGGTCCCCGGCTTTTATCCACCGATAAAGGACAGCGTATCGGCGCGCGTCGTGATCGATGCGACCGTGTTTTGAATGCTGCATTCCTGCCCTTCTTCCTCGTCCTTTCGGAAAATGCGGGAAAATGTACCAACGTGACGCGACGTTTTAGCATTTTAGCATATAATCGCAACGTATACGCGCATTCTTGTATGAAAAGCTATCTCGTCGAAACAGCAAAGAGAATCTCTTCTCTCATGTCGAATGAGTGCCATTTAAACTTACTATTGATGCATGATGAAGATCCTAATAAAAATTACCGTAAGGGTCGTTAAAACCATAGCTTCATACTAAAAAGTTAATACTACGACAGTAACACTAGAGGTTATGGTTCCATGAATTCAGAAAAACAGTTGCATTTCCTGGTTATAACAAATAGATGATATACTAAACAGCTCAATCAAGTATGGCTTATTCAAATAAGTTGTAATTTGTTATATCCATCTCATAGATTCGCGGTGCTGTACATATCAGCAGGGCAAATGTTCAAGATTTACTCATTTGTACAGGGGCAAATGTAAACAAGTAAATGTACGTACATACATCGTCGCAGGGGGGTATGCACACCGTATATTGTAAATAGATCGTCCCTTTGTGCACGCATGTATCGGAGAACATGGAATTCTACAGCTTTACGCATGTATATACATGTAGTATATACATATGCATATTTGCATACATATGGATACACTGTGTGCTGTTGTATGTGCGGAGTACGTATATTATACGTACATGCATGAGGATGTACTGCGTTTTATGCGTTACAACGTTGAATGCACGTTCAATCTCGGGGATCTTGAAGAGTCACGAGAACTCTCTTAATTACTACAGCCAGGGAGGAAAAGAGAGGAACAGAAAGAGAGAGAGAGAGAGAGAGAGAGAGAGAGAGAGAGAGAGAGAGAGAGAGAGAGGGACTGCTCTGACCTGGATCGTTTGAATTCGTGATTGTTCTGAATACTTGGGGAAGTTAAGAGAGAATTCTTGGTTGCTAATGAAAGATCTCAGTTGCTGAAATTTCAACTTTGCGGGCCGAGATCTCGGATACAGAGAATTAGCTACAACCGTATTAAATCGTTTACGTTTCGTGTAAAAGGATACGTGACTAATTTAACTCTGCACAGTTAATACCTCTCTTATATGTTATATAATATATTTATAATTAATTGGCCGTTAAATTTTACGCAAACTTTAGTGCCCTTAGGTCAGTTACATATTTAATCATCCTTCTTAGTTTTTGATCACATCAATCTCTTCGTATTAGACCTAACTACACTTAAAGGTTAACTTTTTCTCTTTACATTTCCTTTTAATTTTGAAAGCTGTATTAATTTTTTTATGAGAATTAACGTACAAGGGAGATTACGTTTGAACATGGACACTAATCGCAATTTCAATCCCTAGGCTTGGTGGAATCGAGTCCATGTGGATTATCTTGGCTGATTTAATTTATTACCACGATATTACCAAGTGATATGGCCTGTAACGTGAGTTATGGCTACTTACGCTCACAAAGGGCAGCGGTCTGGTGAGTGACTTACCGGAACTACTTAAGATGGGCTGGAGAAGGAAGAGAGACAGAGAGAGTAAAAGGGGTCGTCTTCATATCTTATCCTCGGCTTATCTCTCGGATTTAACTCAATAATAGCAAATTATTAATGTGGCTACTATTTATACAATATATCTACTGCCGAGAATTATTCTGATAATGCATTAGCATAACTTAAAACCGGTTGTATATGATATTAATAGTACGTTTCTTATTCAGTTCTTGAAATTTCAGTTATACATAAATAAAGGAAATTTTCTTTTATTTTCTATTCAGCTTAATAGAATTTTTTAAGTAAAGCGCGTATTTTTAAAGAACTGATTAAAACATTTATTATTGTTCCGCTAAGATATGAATATTGAATGTGTGTACTGAAAACAGATTAAATGTTTGAGGATCGCGTTCTACGAGTGCCTATAAAATTTTTTTGCGAAAAATGTAAATTACATCGATTTAGATTTAACTGTGAAAATGTGGTCTTTCCATTGAGCAGCCGATAACATTTGCAGTATCAACGCATATCTTGGACAGTTCTATTTGTATTCATGGCTGATATTTCTTTTCCTTCTGCCATTCGTGTTCAATACCGGCAGCACCGGTCAGGGTGAAGTGGTGGCCACGCGAAACTCAACCGACATTTCGAGGCATTGTAGCCCCGAACGAGCGCGACGCAAACTGAATACCGTTCCTAATGCCTACTCGAAACCTTGATACCGGTATTTACATGGATCCTACGAAAGCCTCCAGTCGATTCAATAGACATTCATGGCCGTGGAAATCGAACGTGTAACTATTCACGGCGACCCTACCTACCTACGAACCTAGTTCGTTGTTCCTCTTCTGATCCAAATATGCGATATACAGATAGAGTTTTTCGGGGAACCTTTTCGACTTTCTAACCTCATCCATTGCGAAATTCTTAACCTTACAAAATGGTTTGAAAGATACGAAGAAAACATTAAATTAATCCTTTATTTAGAAGTTACCAGTTTACACACAAAAATTATAATTAATAACGTAAACTATGTATGTATGGTATTAAAATATCTATAAAGGATCTATTACGTATCGAGGCTAGTTTTATTAAATCTTGTACATGCTTAACTAAATCTCATTTATCAATCATGCTCTGAATATGTATGTACCACGAATTATATTAGTTTGCATAATTTAGGTTTGATATATTCAATAATAATTCTGCCTATTACTATTAATTACTGAATTCGGTTAACCGTCTAATTTCCTAACAATTTTGTAGATAATTATCAGTGATTATAATTGATGTTAATGGAAACAGATAATCTTCTATTACAAAAGTTAAAAGAAAAGTTAAAGATCAGTAGAAATCATTGAAGATCTGATAGAGATTAATAATAATTATTAAATAGCTGTGCCCTAAGTTCATACATATAATTAGATTGCAAATCATGCTAGATTTCAATATACAATTTCAAGTAAAAAATTCTAATTTTATTATGGAAATAATCTCTATCTGAACTAATTTAATTCTTGAAAATTCGCAACAGGACGTAAAACACGTTACATATATGTATGTAAGACTGGTACCGATAAGTATCGTCAAATTTTTATCATAATTCTTCTGTCCAAGATTTGTCGAGGTAGTTGGTATCGTGGATCGTAAAAAAATGCTTTACGTGGTGTACGCGTGGGCCGGAAACAGAATTCTCGCTGGAAGCTCTCTCTTCTCTTTTTTTTTATTTACCCATGCGACCACGCTGACTTTTTACGAGGCCCCCAGCGCGAAGAATGGTTTCCGCTGCGATAAAATTCGTGTGTCTGACTTATCCGTCTTTGTTCGCCTGCGATTTTACGCACACGCCGCGTGACGATTATTTTTTAAATCCATCTTACGCGAAACGCACCCGTTAATTTGATTTTTAGGATCGTTGGTTTCATTCAAAGATTATTCACTAAATACTTACAAGGAAAACATTCAAAAGATTAAAAATGCTATAAAATTAAATATTAATACGCTATTAAATGAAAATATATTAAATGGAAATATACGAAATTAGTGTCCTAGTCGGTTGAAAAGTTGTACTGGACTTCGTTTAGTGAAATATAAATTAGACTGGTCACTAGGGTACGGGACTAGCTCGGAAGATTATTCGGTGACATTAATGCTAGGATTTACTGGCGACCGCCGGTTCCTCGAAGAGAAGCTATGTAACAACTATAATAAAATGACCAACTGACCACCGGTAAGAGGGTCTTGGCTCCAGCCCGGATTTCTGAATCTATTTACGGTCAACCTAAAATACAGCAGCGCAACATTCGAGCAACGTTGTGAACAATATCGCTTATCACAGTGTGTTCACGTGTCCGTGTTGCTCGTGCTTTCACGAAGCGACTTGAAATACTGTTTTAGATCGATTTATAAATATAGTTACTGTATGTAACAGTTGATACATCAATTTTTACCAGCCATATATATATACATTTTGCAACCAGTATTTATAATTAATTAGATTCTGAAAACGTAAAAAGAATAGTTCTACGTGAAATTGAATTGTTGCAAGTAATATCCTTTTTCGTTTACCTCGGAATAAAAAACTGTTGCTCCAAGATTTGCAGGACTATTAACTAACGCTCAGCACACAGAGATTCTGAGGATCGTAACACAAACGAGTATTTCACGTACGGAGGGAAGTTTAATTAAGATTAATGTTTCAATACCCAGGGTTGATTATTTGCACCTTGGGTATTCGACGTAAGATCTTGCGTAACAACTGAACTCCGGTATACATATACAAGCGTACATACAGAATCCTACGCTAGGTATGAACGTATGTATGCAAGGCAGCGGAGACAAAACTTGGTGAATGAATTATGTTAATTACACGACTTCTCTAAAGCTAAATTACGTATTCCGAGTCCCCGTAAATTCGTTAATTAAAGGGCAACCAGGTAAACGCAAACACGCAGTATACAACGTGTATGTACATACCGCTGTTCGTATGGAAAGTACAACGGTAAATCTTAAGTTAGATAAGTGAAACTTTCAAGGGTCTTTAACGTATAATAACCGCAGCCAATCGCGTAAACAATCGAATGAATGTCATTGCTATTTAATTAAACTTGTACTCCTATAAAACCGATTACCTTCTTCTAAATAAACTTATAATTTGCTGTAACCCATTTACAAATAGTAGTCAAAATTCCTTTACAATTTGGAAACAACTGGTCTTAGAAGGATAAACATTTTTTATTATGCAATGCATTTCCTTTTATTTTTGCTATTATATGCAATTGTTCTATAATAAAATATTCTTTAACTGATTTTTATATAAAAATGTTTCTATGCTTTTTCATAATAATCTGCACATAATACTCAATCTTGTGTTACTAGATTTCTATACTTATGATCATTCCCACGAATTTATTGAATAATACTCGATGGTTTTGTATTGTAATTTTATATAGAAAGCAGAATAGAAGACGGACAGCTTGATATACGACGACCGATTTGTTTCGAGGGGGAAGTTGTTCGTTTCTTGGCGCCGAGCGATCGTTTCATTCCGCTCCCCGCCTTCGGCACTGTAATGGACGCTTTTTGAAATAACGAGCAAACAAAAACGGGAGTGCATTCGCTTTTATGACCCACCATCTGTCTTACGACCGACAACAATTTTTATTGAAAATTTTGCTCGATGTTAGGGTGTACTTGCAGTTTAATAGAAGCGGTAGCTATCGACTGATATACGTGACGTGACAAATTGATGGAACAGTTGACGCGATACCACGAACAGTTGGTTCATTATTTGTTAAAATGTTATATTCCATTTCTGTTCAACGAGCGCATCTATATGGATACATATATGTATATCAGTTTTAAATGTATATACGAAGTGGTGTTTAATCCATGAGAACATAATTTGAATTGTTTTTAACTAAATAATATCCCATACATCTGAGTATAAAAATATTGTTATAACTTGCTAAAAATTACGTATAGGATAGAGAGAATATTTGAAGAATTTTTTGTATTCCAATCACGATAAGGGATTTACAAATCACGTAGCTGGCGTTTCACGTCAGGGGAGGGAGGCTGGGGATTGCCGCTAATTAGCCGGAACGGGTGGTTCCGCTGATAAAATTCGAAATTCCTTATCTGAACGTGACGTCTGGCGGTCTGGCTAGCCGGCAGCCACCGTAACACGTACCTACTATACAGGTAAACCGGGAGAGGTTTAGGTTAACCAGGAAATTGCCTCTCGACCTGCAGACAGGTGTTTCCTGCCAGTCACTAATGTCTCTGATGATTTCTAATCGTGTCGGCGACATTTCCGATTAAGTCCGCGGACTGTCGGCTACGAATATCGATCTCCCGGACAATAATTATATCGTCTAACATAGTCGACGCAAATTATGCAAATCATAATTATATCTGTATCTATATATGAGCCGCTTATTTTGAAAGTGGCCTAACTCCATTTATCTTCAAATCGAGATATTGAAAGTTTTGCGTTTCAATGAATTTAAAAATATACGTATAAGATACTGAGGAGTCATACTGCTTAAGCGTATCTAAGG
>SHCU01000003.1:1837822-1860749 GCA_004307685.1 Ceratina australensis
AGGTCTTACTATACTTATAATTACTAAATCATACCAATAATAAATACTATTGCGATTATTTGCAATTATTATTGTTAATAATTATGAATAACCTATATTTTGGGGTAGCGTGATAAACATGATATTTCTGATTTAAGTAGAAGTCCGCCGGCGACGGATAGGAACTTTTAATCAAAATTTAAATTTCGCGTATAAAACTTCTGTCGAATTTGCGATGCATGGACGCTTGGCATCGATGCATCGTACATATTATTGCGGAATTTTCGAATCTTCCCCGGGCACCGCCTGGAAAACTCCGCGCACATTTATGTCGATATGAAAATTCCCCCCGGGACCAAAGTGCCTGTCACTCCGTGAAATCGTCGACGATTCGCGAAAAATTCTCGCGTAATTGAACATCTGAACATTTTCGCTGAGCGCGTTTGCTCTCACCCAATTCCTCTGATTTATAATAATTTTTTTTTTGCAAAACGTCGCACTTAATTTAAAAGTATTTATAGGTATAATTTCATTTTATGAAAAAATATCGTTTCAAAATTGAATCCGATTTAATGTGATCATTTGACATGGTCCAGAAGTTGAAATCGAAAAATTACTTTAATTAATTAATAAAGTAAAGAATTCTTTGAAAATATACGTGTACGTATATACTCGATTTATTCTTATATAGGAGTTACGTTTTGTACCAGTACCTCGTTTATAGCTTGCGTTTCACAAATGTTTCATATGAAGCGGGCAGTATTTTTCACATTCCATGAAACCAACCTCGTTCGCGGCGAAAGACAATTACAAACGCAAATACGAGTAATGAAAAAGTACCGATCGATAAACAAACAAGGGAAAAATACGGTAAGTCCGGTATAACGTGTTTGCTCAAGTACAAAATATTCAATTAGTCTTGTTTATTTTCAACGGATGATTGTACAGAAATAGTACGATAAATTGCGATTTTTTAATTAAAACCGGTTGGACAAAAGAAAATGTATTTTATTTGCTTCGATATAGATATAAATTCATAAAAACAGAATCTAAAACACAGAAAAATCATCGGCGTATCCGTAGATCTGATATTTCCCGTATTGGCGATATTTCATTCACACAAATTCGTTAACATCGTCCACAAATTTCAATCAATCATTCTATCCGACGAGAATTTTCAACGGGACAAAATAACGAAGACAAATTAACTTGAAATTCATTCCTGTTTTTTTATTAGTAACCAAATATTATGCATTGCGTCAAATGTTTCGTAAATTAATATAGTGATCCAGTTTTTGATTAATTGCTATGCTCCAATATTTTCTTGTTTTTTCTGTTTTTAAAGCTCCTACACATGATTTAAAAAGTAATTCTTTATAAACCAGCGTTAGGTTCTTGTGTACGTCAGTTTTAACCCTTTGCACTCGAGAGGAGACTCACAGTCATTATAGTTAATATTAAAAGATTTATTTATTATAATATTTATGTTAATTTAAATCTAAGGAAAATTTAAGAGTAATTGTACATTACGATCACTTAACAAAATACCATGTAAAGCAGCAATACAGAACTCATTGAACGAATGTTCTTTTTTAAGATCTAAAATAAAAATCTAGAAGTAAGTAATTCACCAAATAATCATAGTAAAATTTCTTGAGCGCAAAGTGGTTAATAGTTTGATTGCTAAGTTGCTTTTAACAAAAATCCGTTGTTCACTTAAGGCATGCTTGAGCAATCACGTGGGAAATGAAAAGCGCAATCGATACAAGTAGAACGGGCGAGTAATTCCCGAAATCAATCGGCTTTCTCTAACCAAGTCCAAACAACTCTCGAACTGAACAATTTATCGACAGGCCGTGTCACGTTGATTTCGATGTACACTCTTAGCGAGATATTTCGTCGAGCAGAAACAGGTCGTGTTCGAGCGGGCGGTAAAGGCCGAACGGGAGCATCGACGGAACGAGAAGTAGGGAAAATTTAAGGAGAACGTAGACGGGGTAGTGGGGAGGCGGAGGACGGGTTCCTCGAGCTTCCGGATCACGTCTCGAATCGCGGTGATCATTTCACGGAGACGTGGTTCCGGCCGCAGCCCCGGGAGCTCAGTGGCCGAGTCACGGACAATTCCGCACACGAAACGCCCGCGAATGAGCGACCGTCCGACTCGCCTCGGCTCGCGAATCGCCTTCGCCAGTTTCCG
The DNA here is from genome assembly GCA_004307685.1 of Ceratina australensis. NCBI lineage: Eukaryota > Metazoa > Arthropoda > Insecta > Hymenoptera > Apidae > Ceratina > Ceratina australensis. Next base: position 1,839,999 of record SHCU01000003.1, read on the forward strand.
ACGAGCAACTTTCCGTTTCTATCCTCTTCTCGTTCGCCGATCGTTCTGGCTCGTTTACGGTTAAAAAGTTAATGAAATCGACAACGAGAACGGGACAGCGAAAACCGAGAGGGGACGACCCGTCGGATAGAATTCTTAAAGGAATCGGTCACTGCCTTACGTACGCTTAATTATAAGGCTGTACCACTAGTAGGATTTCTTATCTTAGATATACATACAAATCCTTCAATAAGCAAAGAATCGTTGCTGTACTATTATTATATAATAACATATGTAGTTTTCAACGTTGCATGCAACATTATTATGAACATATCATTAAAAAACATTTTAATTATATTTAAATATTTTTAAAATATTCGCAAAATATTAATAAATATCATTTTAAAAATATGTATAGAACATTGTGTCATAAAACCAATACTTTAAACATATTAACTCAATATTTCTTGTTTACTGGGTTGATCTTAAGACTACACTACTGATAGTCTAACCGTAAGGCTATGTGCGCATATACCATCATTAGTTTAAAGGGAGATTGCATTACTGAAAAAAAAGATCTCTGAACCAAACTCTTATTAATTCAATCTCAATTTCAATTATGTATGGGAGTATCAACTTTTTCAGATATTTTTTAAAAGTTCCGAAACAGTGGAATATGAAACTAGTTTAATATGTTCTGAATTTCGTATAATGAGCATACCATTGCTCCACTTTCAAATAAGTGTTATAGCTGTAACTTCGCCGCGAGATTGCAAATGTTGCGAACTAGAAAAAAAATTGCAAATTTCATTCTGGATATAGGACGATACTGTATTTCAACTGGCAAGGTACCGTGTCGTAAAGTACATTCCACTTGTGCTCTACGACAAAAAATCTATCTGTAGACGCAAAAATGATCGTCAGATTTCTTCTCGGCGGAATAGAACAAACGGGATTAAAAGAATATCTTTTAAATCATTTCCGGAACGGTTGTCTTTTTTTAACAAGAGTGAAGTTCCTGTCCAGGATGGTAAACATCCAGGAGGTATAGGAACCTCGATAATTAACGATGAATCGGCGAGAGTCAACGCGCGAAGGATCGTAATCATAAAATGAACATTTGCCGAGGCTAATGGATGAGACGAGAGGGCGGTTGAATAGTGGATGAACGGGAGCAAGGACGGGGCACGGATGGAAAGACAGTGGAGGAGAAATGCTCTTGAGTCTTGAAGCCAGGAAAACGACACGGCGGCTACGTCGATAATACGACGAAACGAAGTTGTACAACGGCGAACGAACTGTGGGCGACAAATTCGGTAGGAATAATTCAGAGGCGGATGCCAGGCTACCACCACCACTGCCATCGCCGTCACTAGACCGGGTATCAGGTTGAATTGCATGACGCGAGGGGATGCGCGACGTTATCGCGGAAAATTAAATGTCAAATTAAGGGAACGATAAATTTTCCGTCGCTCGTGAACGCGAACGCAGCAAAGGCGGCCAATTTACAGAAAGCGTTAACTGTAATTTAATTCGACGAAAACGTGTGAAAAGAGGGGCTGATAAGACGAATCGATCGCGCTCGAGTCGCCCGAATTCGATAAGGAAACCGATTACGTTCCCTTATCATGCCGAACTGCCGGCATTTACGATTTTACTAGATTTCTCGTTCTCTATTATCAATCTGTTAATTGTTTTCATTACATACTTATCCTTTTGCAAAGTATATATATATATATATATATATATATATATATAATATATATAATATATATATAATATATATATAATATATATTACGTTATTTAATTATTTTTATATTACATTATTAATATAGTTATATTAATTTCGTTATGGATTTTATTATAAATATAATTATAAATATTATTATTTTAAATAATACTTTATGCTAGTTTGATTCGAAGAGAACGTTTTAGAATTTTCGTTTCGCTACGGTTCACATTTCCATGAAAGATTAAAAGTGTTCGTTAACCGACAATGCACGGTGTACTCAATCAACACTTGCATTTAATTACGTCTCGCTCGAAATGTTGGTACATTCCCGCAAGAGAGAGCGAATACCACGGCAAAGCTACAATGTACAATCCGGGGTAGGTACCGGTGGCAACGAGTAGCGAAAGACGGTAACGAAGAGAGATCAGGCGAATGAATCAAGTGGAAAAAGACGAGGGAATAAATCGACTGATACAGAGAAAAGAAGCGACTATAGACGAAGAGGAGAAAAGATAGAAGAGGAGTGGAGTAATTTAGAAAAGCGGAGATGTTAACTATCCGACGTGTTGATGTATAACCGTGAAGTCCTCGTGATTCTCTCTCTCATTTCGTGTACCAGAGATACTTAAACGCTGCTATGAAATTGTACTGCCTGTTTTCTCGTTTTATCTTTGTATACTGATTAATTAAATTAGATGAGATGTTTATCAACGCTATTTCAGACTCTATGAAAGATTTTTAATGTGTTTAATGTTGCGTGTAATCAAATGTTAAATTAGGATTTAATCCCACAATATGTGTTGATAAAATGATGACTGCAGAGTACGGAGTGTGCGATAACTAAGCTCTTTTAATACCGTCTATATATATTCCTTTGGGATGGCAGGCAACGGGCACATCGCATCGGTCAGGAAATTTCTCACCGCGCGGCGAGAATGAATGAGTTTAAAGTTCCGATTTCCAAGGATTCGCGATGAAATCAATTCTCGAACAAACTGGGGGAAGTTTGTTCCCAACGACGCGCTAGTGGGAGTTTCGAATTAGGCGGGGCGCGATTTAAATTATTGAAAAATAGGAACGCCCGGAGGCCCTTGAAAAGGGGGTAGAAAACGAATGATAAAGGAGGGAGCGAGAGAGTCGTTTGGAAAATCGAGACCGAAACGAGGCAACTTTTAGAGGTGAGCGCAGCCAGTTGAGTGTGGCCATTGTTGCCGAATGTGGGTCAGACCTCCGGCGTACTTCCGGTGAGGTCGACCTGATGTAAAAGGCGGCCGAAGCCTCGCGAAGAAAGAAGAGCGTAAAATGGAGAACGCGGTGGAACGCGGAGAAAGTGAGAACCGAATGGAAACGAAACGGGCGAATGATGATGTGTACGATGTATAGGAAAATGGAGTCGATGCCTAATGCTAAGTCAATATCGATATTCGCTCCCATTCAACTTTAATTCTTGGAGCATTTTTAATCATATTACACTCCCATTCAGTGAAAAAAACTTAATATACAGAACTTAAGGAGATACTTCAATGACTGTGCGATAATGCAGACTTAATGTTACCTACGAAATTTTTGAAAACTCTTTTTTCCTTGGGATCTAATGTATAGAAAATTCTAAAAGCTTGGGTAAATATACTGCTATATAAACAGAACATGTGAGCATATTTTCAACCCGATCGGCAAACTTGTAATTTCCGCGAAATTTTGAAGGGGTACGCTGTCGATTTTTTCAAAATCGGGCGAAAATTTCATGGTCACCGATCGGGCTGAAACTATGCGCACATGTTCCCCTCTTATAGAAACTCATTCACGCGGGATAACAGCACTCTTTATCCCTTAGATTCCGAGATAACCGAAATTTTCTGAAAACTTTAAAAGTGTGCAGATCGGGAAGAAATTATGCTCACATATTGGGTTCATATAGTAGTACATTTACCTAGGTTTTCAGATTCTTCTATATATTAGGTTCCGAGAAAAAGCAATTTGAAAAAGTCATGAATTTAAATTTATTTAGAATTTAAAGTAAGTCTTAAAAATTAGGAAGTAATAAAAATTTTATTTATTTATTTTTGAAAATTAAATCGTCTTCCGTTGAAAGGAAAAACTTGTGTGACTTGGAAAGCGATTTGAAGATCGGGGCAGTGCTGAGGACAGCCCGGAAGAATACAGCACGGAAGAAGAATCTAACGGATTAAAATGGAGAGGGCGCGTGGCAGAAAGTGGAAGAAGCTAAGGGGCGAGAGTGAATAGAAAAAAGCAACGTGAACAGTGAACGGAAAAAGGGTGGAGCCGTTGCGTCGAGTCAACAACGAAACGGGCGAAAGTCATTGTTCATCAGATTTAAGAGGGTCGGTCGCTTCCTGCCGAACAACCGGCCCGGAGAAATACCATTAAGGGATATGTCTTAACCCTTGTAATTGCGGAACCGCTTGTAATTTCAACTATTATTTCCGTAGATGAGGGTTTTGCGGCTAGCCGATGTCTCGCAATGACCGAGTCCTTACTACTTACTATACACTGCGTCGCTTTGCGTTAGTTCAAAATCAATTTGCGGAACGCGAATTTCATTTTCTATTTCATAACCAGTTACGAAATTCTAAACATAATGCTAATAGTTAAACATGAATAGTGATAGAAAATACTTCATTCTTCTTGATTTTTAACTAAACTCAATTTTTTACTTCACACGTACATGAATTTATTCGTAATTTTTCATTTCTAATGAAAAGAGACAAAAATATGAAAATAAGGAGGATGTTCAGAAACAGGATAGTTATGTTTGTACTGAAGAGGAATGTTTCCAACCCCTGGGAGAAGCGTACGCCGCTAATGTGCAGCAATTGGTAATTTAGAGCAATGGCAGCGGTTTGGGAATACGAGTTACGACAGAGTTGATACACACAACGACAATCATTGATAAATAACGCTAAACAGCCATTTCTAAGTTCACGTGCAGATGTATATACGCCTGCTACAAATTACTCTCAGACTTCCATGTCTAAACCTGCTTTAACCAAACAAAAAGGGGTACTTTATTCTTTCGTAATATTGTGTTATCATGTTGTTTATAAAACATGTGCAGTTTTCCCAATATATTGCATCTACATTTTCAATATGTATTTTAACACGAGTCATAGTAAGTTTTCTGTTTGTAGTGCTTTCCACTGAAGTGGAAGCCTTCACATAAGGAACAATATTACCTTGTAAATATAACGAAACTTCAAGTGCCTGCAGTTATAATCCCTTATCCTCCCTATACGCGTTGCTCCTCTAAAAATGGTTTTCATCGAAATAAAATGAAAAATTGTAATAAACGTAATATGTCCTTTCAGGATTTAAAAACAAACACTGTAATAATGTCACTGCAGTGTACGTAGATATCCTAATTTCTTTAACAGTATCGTAGCTAATTCTCACAAAAATTATTATTTTTTAAAACGCTGTATATACGTCAACTCTCGTTAATCCATGCGGTTGGATATATGAGGGACAGTGTGTGTGGGTGGGTGTGCGTGTGGGCGGGGGTAGATGGTGGATGTGGGGTGGCGTGGGCGGTGGGTGGCGCGCGCGCGCGTGTGCGTGTGTGTGAGACGTGCATTAATAGAGAAATTTAAATTCACCAGAAGCGGTGTTACTTTGAAGAAAGCAAGAATTACGATCCGTCGTTAGCAGTTTTAAGTAGGTTAATTTCTGGATGGTTTCGCGTCCCCAGGCTGCCGGGAAGTTGCGCCGAGTTTATGGCTCGCTTTCATCAAACTTCTTGTCACGAGCCCATAATCGTCTCGCAAACATAATCAAATAAAAAAACTAGCGGGGCTAAAAATTTCATTTTCTCGATGATCTTTCGCTGTAGAAAGGGAAGAAAAGTACTAACGACAACAAAACGGAAGTTTCACCGTAACTCATTTAATTTTCGGCAACGTTCGAGCTAATAAAAAATTCAAAGGGTTTATAAACTGTGAAAGGTCGTAATCTAAACGACGCGAGTAATCGTTTACCTGAGTGGCTCTCAAATTTTTAAACAGTGTTAAACCGACTCTTTTAATTCCTCGGTGCGGAATCTAAATGCAGCTAATGCGAAGAGAAAGTTTGGAATCGTTAACAATTCACGAGACAAGCGCAAAGACAAAGGAAACGGTGGAGATGGACGGCTGTAATCCACGGTGGCAATTCACGCATTTTATTACACTAAATTAAAAGGTGCACGTTGACCGTGTTAAAAAATTTCTTTCATGAAATGTTTAACAGCCGACAGCTACTCTGAAGGACGACGTAAACGCGTACCAGGTTCCGGCACTGACTCGAAACCACTTTAATGTCCTCGTTAAAGTCCTCGCCAGTTGGGAGCAACCCTTTATGAATTAAACCGTCGTTATTTCGTGAAATTAAAAATCGTAGGAACTCACTATTCCATGAAGTCTATTAATACGGATCCTTCCGCGGGCACCCGCGTACGTTATTAACATAAGTTTGAATAAAATTAATGTTTGCTTATCACCTTTAAAATGGTACTTATGAATACTGAAAGCTGTGTATTCATTTTGTAATACGAATTAAATTGAATCTTTCAGTACATATTTTTCATATGATTTTATTTATAAAAGTTTCCTAATTTTCGGTTGCAGTCAATAAAACTGCCATCAATGCAAAAGTTAAGATGAACTGGAACCGAATTGAAACGGCTAGACACTGTGTAATCTAGCGTAACTTCGGATACCCTAACGCGATAGACCGTGGCGTATAATTCTATAACGGCGACGGAACACGGTTAAATTACTATCATCTCTTCGTAATCGGTGACTGCATCGCGCAACAACTGTATCGTCAATTATCGTAATTATAACTAATAGGTCGTAACAGCGTGAGTTCCGTGGTAGTCAGTATATTACCTACCCTGACGAACGGTTCCGCGTGTGTGATCAATGATATTAATAGTAATCACCTACCGTTGCACTATCTATCCATCGTGTGATCGAGTTATTCCCGGTAGAGCACGATAATTAATTCTGTCAACATAATCAAAACGCTTAATGAACTGCCTCGGCAGTTCTAAATATCCACATATTTTTTATTTAATTTTTTTCCTTTTAATCGCATATGGAGCATTTATATAAAAATGCAAATTTGATGGAAACGTGATACACACCATTTTTACGTTTCATAAATATGTCATAAAGTAAAAGTAGCTGAACCCCAAGAATGGTAAGCAGCTTTATGCTATGAAAATAACCATCGCCATTGTATTGTAATTTTGAAACGAAAATGTCCCGGCCGAGGAGCGGTTGAATGGCGGAAATATCGCGAGATTTTCCGCGAATACGAAGCCGGAAGCAGCTACCTGGAGCTACTGAAATAACACGAATACGATTCCCTCGGACCGTGGTAGAAATAACAATCACAAGAACCTACTTGACAAGCTTGAGCCGTCTTAAATCCTGAAGGCCCAGAAATATCTGAAAAGTAGCCTCCCTCGAGATGTGGAAGAAATGGTTTAACTTCTTTTCGGTCGATTCAACGGTAGATGGCTATTTTTAAGAAAACACCGAATTAATGAGTATCATACAGATGAATTCGATATCTGCTTTGCAAGATAATAAAATATCAACTATTGGCAATTTATGAATTTCCGTGTAACTTACAACTTAGTTATTTTTTATTTCGTTGAAAACCACAAGAAAGCGATGTGTATTTCGGATTACGTTGTCAGAGAAAATCCGGCGTACCGTTTAGCGCGGGGAAAAAATCATTTTTAGGAGACAGCGTTACGATGTAAAAAAAACGGGCGTTTCGGAAAACTCGAGAAGTGGAGAAAGATGGAAAGTGGTTTGCCTCTGATATTTTGGTACTGGGACGCGACGCGACGCGACGTCCGTTATCAACGGAAGCGTGTGTTTCGTTTCATCGGTCGCTTCGGGCGTGACTCTGTTTTCGCAGCATTGGTTTTGTTGCGGCCTGACACTGAGCACGAACATCACCGCCACCACGACTACCACCACTACCATCGTAGCCGCCACCAGCACCAGCACCGAAAGCCTATAGAGCTCGTTTTTGTTGCAAACTTGCCGCGTGCATCGGTCGCCACCGCAAAAACTGTGTCAACTGTTGCGATGCATTTCACCAGATCTCTCTTCGCCTTCTCCCTCTCTCTAGAGTTTTACCATATCGCGTGTTTATCACTCGCGATGTAATTCGTATCCGTATTATTTATTGTGCGACGCTCTAGGGTATAAGTTGAATATTATCAGCGCGCTAGATTTGGCTTTCCTCTTTTCGATATGCCTGACGACCAAAAAATAGTCTCATATAAGGACGAAAAGTGTATTCGCGTAGACTCATAGCCTAGCATTGCTTATCCCTCGATTATTGATAAAACAGAGTAAAAAATAAATGGCCCATTATGAGCAAGACACCATCTTCGAAGACTACCGTTTACTGATATCTTATTTTCAAAAGGTTATCTGGACACATCATTCGCATAAGTCATAACGAATGTATAATATTCACTAGTGGTACATGTATACAATTTATATAGACTTTCCAAGCAGATCCATTTAGCACTCATTAGGCAGTCAATTATCTGTAGACAGTAGCATTACTGTAATGAAAATAAAGAAAACTCTGTGTTACTGACGCGTGTTAGAAAAGTCACGTAACTAACTTTTCACTAATCTAACCTCCTAAACTTCGACGTGAAATTGCGAAAAAGAGGATCTGTATTTCGACAAGTGTTTAGCGAGAGTCTCGTAAAAACGGTTGCGTGAAATTCAGTGAAAAGATAAAATTTCTCTGAATTTTATTTAAAAATATTTCAGGAGAGAGTAATATCGGGTAATCATTCAAAACCGATACGAAACGAAATATACGTATATATTCCTTAAACAGGTCGGTTAATAACTGGCTTAACTGCGATTTAAGGTACGCTACGAGATGAAGTACATAGTCCACTACGGTGAAATTTAATTACTCGAAATTTTTCGGCGCTAATGAGCAAACCGAGCAATCTGGAACAGAGATCCATCAGCCGGGGACGCGGCAGATATACCGTATATACATACGTACATACATATATACCTTCACGGCTGTAGCGGCGTTACTAAGCTTCCCGGGTGATATCCCGGCGTTATTATCAGCGAACTTGAAGGCGCAGAGTTGATGCACAATACACTCTGTTACTTTAGAGTTTAGGCGCGCCTCCGCGAGCCTAGTCTCGGGTTCATAATACAGTTTATCTATTTTAATGAGCAGCGGTGCCTCGGATAGTTTCGCTATTCCCGTGTCGGTCAAGTATTCTACTCTGCCTTTTCCTTTTACGAAGATGCTCCAACTTCTAGAGTCTATTCACGTAGTTTGTTCAAGATTTCGCGTAAATTATTAAACTGTTACAAAATGTTTTTTTTTTATTTTTATGTCTTACTAATCGATAACTTAAATCGACTGTACCTTCAAGAGTTCTTTCTCTTTGTAGAAAACAATTATTCTGTCATGAATTTATACTTAAGAGGAAACTAATTAAAATTTTACAGACTCAGGTTATACAGGTTATCAGTTAAATGAGCCGTTTGTTTTGAAAGTGACCTAAGTCCATCTTCCCAAAAAATTAAGCCAGCTTAATAATTGGTATTATTTTAAGAGGAATTATAACTTCGTTTCTTTTGGGCACTCATAAGCAGTATGACACATAGGTACACAATACATGTATCTTTACTTTTATTGAAACGTAAACTCTTAAATATCTCAATTTAAGTATAAATTAACTTAGGTCACTTTCAAAATAGATGGCTCATATTATATATGAGAATTCGTTGTATTAAATTCATAATTAATTCTTTCGTATGATTCATTCACCGGACCAACGTTATGGTTTATTAATTATCCGACAGCCCGTGAGGAAAGCTCGCATATTTAGTAGTTTAAGGATTCGAGCATGGGCTGTTATTAACAGATTTACGGTGCGGTTGCAGAAAGATAAACATGATGAATGAACTTGACATGTACTCAAATCAATTCAACTAACGCAAATTTAAAAATATGTCCGTATGCGTTATCACAGAAGCTATCTTGAAAATTTCGTTCTGCGAACATCGCGTACTGCGTACAAGCCCATAAAATTAATCATAGCATAATAGCCTATTTATCCAAACGTCATTTTCGTCGGTAACGGGGATCCATTAAATACCATTCTACTATCACAAATTTCCCACGCGCAAAAAAGACAGTGGGAGCTGGCCGAATAGCAGATTTATTTTAGAAAGCTAACCGAGCTCGTTCCGGAGTATATCGAAATATCGAACGAACGAGCAGCGCAATGAACTCGATCAATCAGAGCAATAAAGGCACACCAATCAAACCTGTTATCGCAGAAATACACTCTACCGGTGTTTATCAAAATTAGCCCCATGATTCACTATACCCGAATCGATCGCAGAGGCATAAACGAGAGAGTTTTAGAGTTATTATCTCCTCTGCTCGGTCGTAACTATGAGTTACGATATTGAGAGGAGTCTAGCCTGATATCGGTATGTACACAGATCGACGTATGTGCCGGGCGGGGGGGAAAATCCAGCGGCCCAATGGAAAGACGGGAAAACCGCTTCATCAGGCAGGAGGAAAATCGAATTACTGAACGTTTCGTCGAATTCGTTTATCGCCTTGAATGCAGTTCCTAACTGCACAACCGGCCGCCGAATGGCGTGCCCCAACCGTGTCCCTTGTGCTCCGAATGCGATATGAATCTCGCGAAAAGCCCGATTCGTTTCTCGAAACGAGATAACCAATTTTGCAACACGAAAATTTTCAATCACCCTTTACTCACACCGTTACAGCGTACCTTAAACCGGTTCGTACCATTCGAACGGTTTAGCATTCAAATATTCACAAATGTTTAAAAATTGATCGGTTGCCTGTATTCATCCTCTGCTTCCAAATCTGTTATACACATATACAAATATTTTATTATGTAATTTCATTTTTATCGATTTTTTACTACGCTAGAAAATTAAACAAGTTTTAGCCATTATAGGTAATACCCAAAAACATTAATAGCACGAGCTATAGCTTTTATTTATTCATACGCTATTTCCCATTAGAAAGAGAGTTCAAATTGACATGCTTTCCACTTCATTAATAAATGGCTAGAAGAAAAACGGTAATAAACTAGGAACGAGACAAACCCCGGTTGCACGCGCTGGCGCCGCCGGTGGAAAATGAGTTTTCATTCAATTACATAAAGTGTTCTCCGTCCCGAGTATCGACATAAAAACAATTTGTACAAATTACGGAACCATTAACGGCAGCCCGCAGAAGGCAACGGCGTTTGTTTCATAAATCAGCTTATCTTTGAACTTTCAATCAGTTCTCCGTATGTACGGAACGATGACGGGGGTAGCCAGTGCGACGTTGGTGTGCGTTTAATTAACTTTTTGCCTCGCTCCTCGACAAGCTTTAACCCCCTGTTGAATTTTCACGTGAACACCTCGATGTTTGGAATCCTGTTTATAACAGTGGTCAGTAAACCAGCGCCAAGTTTAGAAACGTTCGTTAACTCGGACGTTAACAGTTCTCGAGTCTCTTTTCCCCCTACCGTTATTAGAAACTTGTTCCCTCCATAATAGATAGGGATTCATTTTAACGTCCTTAAAATTGGAACACGACAGAAAAATTCGACATTCTGATGTCCAATAATTGGGCTAAAAAAAACTTGCCCTTTTTACTACTATTTTTTGGTCCAATTATTGGGCTAAAAAATCCAATATGGAATTTCTCTATCATAGCCGAATTTACAAATGGCTTTACGTTTAGAACCAATATTTCCAATTTTAATTTGTATCTCGCAATAAATTTATTTAACGAATTTACAATTTTATTTAAAACAAATCCTGAGATATATATGTGCAAAAGCAAGGTCCAACTTGGAGGTTCCTTGTTCAAACTTGGAATTCGTTTGAACACCGGCGTGATTGATCCTTGCACATCGGCAATAATATACATTTAACTTACGGCTCGCAGGTACGAAAAAGGGACGCGCGTTCGGCGAGAGTTTCGGCCTACATTCAACGACGACAACGTGCCGGGTTGTACGATGTACAAAAATGAAGAACGCGGAACGCACTCGCGATGCGGCGCGGCACGGCCGGGAGTAGTTTTTCAACGTGCCTCCCGTATGACAGCCGACGCGGCAGCCGTGTCGGAATTTATGTTGGGCACACGAGTTCGCCTGAATTCATCGCGCAGGCGGCTCGCCCGTACAGTCGTCGCAGAAATATTATAGCTTATGAAACTGTGAGTTTAAGCAGTGCGGAGAACGTGTTCGGACCGCTGAAATTATCCAGGGATTATCTCGCGGAGAGACAATGGTTTGATCGTTATGAAAAGTGGTTGCGAGCAGAGATTTCGTAATTACTAAGAAAAATATCAATACGAAATTGACGTTTTTTAAGTGATACATATGATTTTAATTAATATAATGCTAATAACTGGAGCAGAGGTTATGTGCCTGTTTAATAATAAAATTCCTGACACGGTATTTAACGTTGAAATTTTTGCCAATAACCCTCGTCAAACGATATTAAATATTTATATAATGTTGAATACTTGACATTTTTCAGCTACGGTGTAATTTTCTTTTTTTTTACCACGCCAACGTTCGCGTGTTCGTCGTGTAACCGACTTTTAATAACAAATCATATTTCTGTGACGAGTGTACATACACCGAGTTGTACGCGCGACGGGCGTTCAAGTTGGCCGTGACGGTGGACGGTTTAGTATCGGTTTTGCATTTTTCAAGCCGATAATTTATCAATCTCGTCCACCTTCGCCGGTTCCCTCGCGTCCTTCTATCAACCGACGCCGGCGAAACAGGAGACGGAGGAGAAGGCGCGGGAAGGACGAGATCGGTCGAATTCGACTAGGAACGATCGCTTCTGGCAGGAAATAATGAAGCTCTTTAAACGCCGGAAGTTTTCATTCGCGGGGGAGGCGTGGAAAATCGATTTTCGCACTTTGTCCGCCCGCGCCAACCTTCGTCCGTGTTATTTAGTCGCCCGGTGAATTTATTAACGCCGCTAAGGGAGAACAGAGCGGGAACGGCACCGGCGAAATAAATATTGCGATGCGCGGGTGGATGAGGCTATTTGTTCTGAACTTAGCCCGGTCCTCCCCCGATCTTACGTTTCCTGTATAAAATATGACTTATGCGACAGACCATTTGCTATAACTGTGAAATATATTTTACAAATGCAGATAAACCGATTTCGTTTCTCCCTCGTTAAATGTGTTTCCTCGAGCAACGAAGTCGAGCGCAGTGGATGTGTTAAGATGCTTGTACAGAATGACTACAGAATTAACCCTGTGCACTCGAGAGGTGACACACGGTCACCATTTGTTTTATGAAATGCTTCAATATATTATTGATTAAAATAAACTTAATTATTATAAATTTCATATATACATATATATTTATTAAAAAAATGTGAAAGGAAAAAATTAATAATAATTTTTTAATTTTGATGTAAGAAGTTTACGAAATATTTGTAGAAAAATTTTTCTAATGTAAAGGGTTAATACATCATACGCTGTATCATATAAATGGCCACAGATTTAGACATCAGATAGAGCAATCAGTTTATTTCGGTCGGTGAAGACGAATGGTGACATTGTCCTTGGCGAGGGCCAGTCGTTAGCTCATTGGTTTTCCCCTCGCGTGCTAGGGAGACGAAGGTTGAATCTTATTGACTCAAAATAGTCGACGAAAGGCACTCGGCTTCGGAGAAGAGGGTCGTGGGTCTCGCGGTGACAGATTTTTAAAGGCAGAGGGGCCGGTTCACGGCCGACTGAGCAGAATCTTCCCACGCGGGGTAAGGATTCAACCGCCTAGTTCTCGCAGACACCGAACCCGAAATTATTGGGTCATCGTTCAACGGTATAGCCCCGTTATCTTATTCGGAGGTGTGGCTGAGCGAGCGTGTCCTGTTCCCGGTGTCATTATTTAACTTCGGCTTCGGCTTATTCAGCGACGAGAAAAACTAGAAAGACAGGAGGATTGCCCGGTCGAGCGGAAAAAAGGTTGAAGAGGCTGTTTTATTATCATTGGCCGAGAAAAATCGATGCTCGACACTAGCGGATCGCCTCGTAAACCAATTTTTATCGAAGGCAATGAATCGATTATTAAGCAGGATAAAATGTCAATAACTTCGACGGTCATGAAAAATGAATTGAATATTGATTTCATGAATACAACGTGTACGATTTTTAATATTTATGGTGCATACATTATTCAAACGAGTCGACGATATTTTACATATCAAAATTATTCCGACAAATAGTCGACAAAGTCTATCGGGGCTAGTCGATAAAGGAAAAGAAACAATCGTTTAATGCGACCCGGCACGACAGGACTGTTTATATAGGGGATACCATAATCGTCGACGAAACTTTCCATTCTTTCCGCGACAATCGGGCCGGGGAACTTGTTTCTAGCTTCGCTAATGGCGGCCCTTATCTTACGCCATTCGCGCCTTCCATCAGGCTGTTCTTTTATGCGATGCAAATCGCTTTTTTGTTCAGCGGCGACGAAGGACCTGGCCGAGGAAATAGCTCCGTGACCCCCTTGAAAAGACGTCTGGCCAAGTCTTGAGGACAAAGGTATACAACCAGAAATTTCAATCCTTTTGTCGTTGTTCCACCCGATAATAATTCGCGAAACGCGTTCAGGGATGCTTTTAATTCTAAGTCTATTAACGGTGTCTTAATGCTTTAAGCAAATATTCATTTAAAGTGTAATGTCGAGATCGATATAAAGGAAGTTATTGTAACGTCCGTATTAACGAACGAAGATCTTGATAGGACGAATTATTATTTTCCGAATAATATTTTCAAAGGGTTAAAAACTTTAACGAATCCCTTCTCGCTTTATCGACCATATTAATTAACGATTCTTCGGATAATTATATGGAACTGTAAATTATGAAATTAATGTGAATTAACCCATTGACAGTTCGGCGTATCTTTTATCAGACGTGGTACGATTTATTTCAAAGTACACAACAGTCCGTTAATAACGCGTGAAACATTGAATCGATTAACGAAGCGAAGGTACGACGTAGCTGTTCATCAAGAAGAAAATTGATTTCCCGTTGAAACGCAGAACTGACAAAATTTATGGTAGGCGATTCCGAGACAGCGACGCGTCCGTGTTAATCGATCGTCCTGATTGTACGGACGAAAAAAGAGGAGAGAGGAGAAAAAGAGCCGTGTGCCACGGCCATTATTCGCGTTTTCCCTCATTGTCAAAACGAGGCTCGTGTCTAGTTTCCAGCCAGCCGGCTGCGTCGTGTGTCGCGCCCGAAGGTGGACGGGAAGAGAGATAGAGGAGAAAAGCTTTTCCCCGTTCACGTTTCCTTTCTAACGATGGCATAACGCGCGGCTGAATCACCGGTAATTAGTGCCGTTGAATGTGGACGAGGGTTGGAAGGGCGAACCAGGGAGGGAACTGGAACTATGGAAACAGAGATAGCGGATTTTCAGTATAATGATAATTAGATCGTTTTGCGCGTTTCACGCGGTACACTTGTTCCATTGATCGCGAAACTTAATTGCCGGCCGTTGCGTTGGAAAAAAATTTGCCTCCGGCAGCGGCTCGAGACTAATAATGGGAACAATTACGATTCGGTGTCATCTGGAATTCGAAAAATTGAGCCGTCGCCGCCCGCGGAAAACCCTTAACTGTATTAACGTTTGCGTCGAGCGTGCGAAATTGCTCTAATTAATATTTAAACGATCTTAAATACAAACCACAAAACGCAGTCGGAATAAAATTTTAATATTGTTCTAGAAAATAAGTAGATAATGATTGTTTATAAGGAATATTGTATTAATTTCAGATCGCGTTATTCGCGTCTCCAAATTGTGATCGACGTGAGACAATTAAAAAGCTTGCTGGTCGGAATCGTTTAAAAGCAATGATAACAATTTGCTCTAATTAATATTTAAACGATTTTAAATACAAAACACAGTAGGAATAGAATTTTAATATTCTTCCAGAAAATAAATACATAATGATTGTTTATAAGAAATATTGTATTAATGTCAGATCGCGTTATTCTCGTCTCGAAATTCTACAGTAAATCGTGATCGACGTGAGACAATTTAAAACCTGGCTGGTCGGGATCGTTTAAAAGTAATGATAACAATTCGGAATAGGATCAAACGTTCCGGGGGATGCGTTGACAGAAATTAGGGGGTGTGATCGGTACAAGGGTAGGTAGCATCTGGGGCTGACGTTTCGTCAATGGCGGGACCGCAGGTTCCTCGGGTTTCTCCGGGCGTGCGAAAACGGGGGAAGGAGATAGAGGAGCCAGGTGACAACACGAAGGAATCGGGGTGGAAGGGTGACAGATCCGTAAATCGGGTAGCGAAGGGGGCGGCGCATGCACAGCCTCATGGCTACCGATTTAGTTCAGGCATATACGCAGCCCGATTTCAGCTGAGGCTGTCGCTTGATTTATATGAGAACGATTTCGCGTCTGGTAGTGCAGGTAATCGCGCGATGATTGCCCGCTTGTAATTGATTGCCGATTGCCTCCATCACTTAATCCCTTCAACCTAACCTACGTCTATAAAATTGACGTTGCCCGATAGTCAGACTCGGGATCTTCATGCGTTCAAACGAAATTAAAATACGAGCAATTTAAATTGCAGGCACGTTTGAATATTGCATTAGGTTATTCTTCGACGCTAATTAAGTGTATTTCATATTGGAGAATATCATTAATCTTTAATGAATTTTTTTTTAATCTAATAAAATACGCGAATTAGAACTTTTATATTAAAAATACGCGAGAATTTGTACAATTATCGTCTGACTATTTAAAAATCTATTACGATCACGAACGGTAACGTCCATTCGAGAGCTACCGAACAATTATCCAAAGATTGCTCTTACTTCCATCGTTCGCATAAATTAATAAACAATTATCGTACATGGAAACTTAGGTTGTAATCACAGTCGCCTACGGCACGCAACGTATGCTTTTTCTCATCAAGATGATTATGCTAATAACAACTAATAACAGTTCCATTACGTGGAGGTGATCGCGAATTAAAATTGTAACGAAATTCACCGGGAAGGAAATTTCGTGGCAATCGTGCCGCTCGCCGTCTCGAATCTGTGGATAAGGGTTGGTCCGATTGCGGCAACGTGTTACCGCGAAACGATGAACGCCGATTTACGGCCACCATCGTCGCGTAGCAACGTGCTGCTGCACCCGGTTCCCGATGAGCAAAAGTATATCGCGTTAAGGGCCAAGTGAAAAGATACGATCCACTCTCGTACCACTCTGCCATGGTAATAAAATTTATCGAGGACGTAAACCTCGATCTTCCAAAGATCGACCACTACAGGATCCTCGAAGAGCGTTCGACTGCTCGTAAGAGTTGCGAGGTTTTTCAATAATAATTAACAGTAATATCAGAAATTTCACTCTTATCATGTACAGTCTACCGTAGATTTTACTTGATGAACAAAATTCAACTAAATCAGTATTACGGTAACGAGTATTCGGTTATTTAATCTACATTGATACCTGTTCCAGAGCAAACAAAAATAGATGCTTCCGTGGAGCACGGTAGGTGTTGAAGGATAGCGATAAACCGGTGTGGCATAAACCATAGGATAAACCATAAAACAACCGCACTTGATAGTTTCTGATGAAATCGGCAGCCGTGAAATCCCGCGGATTTCGTGAGCTGCGCGTGTATTCACTGGTTGCGGTAATGTAACGATGTTATGGCAGCGAAAAGTCGGCCCGGGGTGGATGACGAATCGCTGCGCGCGGATAGGCGAGTACGTTCCGGGAGTTCGTTTATGCAAATTGCCACTTGCCAGGGAAATCGTTTGCACCGCTGCGAAATAAAATACATAACGAGATGGCAAGAGAGGAGAAGAAAAATGCGAGCCTACGCCGAAATTCTAAAGTTAAAATATGCCAAGGTTTCGTGCTCAGAGGCCTATTTCACGAAACGCATGATGCGCAGTTATTTCAAACTAACGATGTTTTCAATCAATTAATAAATTGAATATAAAAAAATTTTGTCTTCTTTTTCTTTATCTTTGCTCATTTAAATACAGTGACGAGAACTTTTGCACGCTATTGTATATGCTTCATCGTAAAATCAATAATAACGAATTAAACGAATAGTAACACATTTTATTGGAAGTTTAAGAGAAGTTTTCCCGGAATGAAATGTAAGATCTAAAAACTTGTAAGACTGGCTGAAGGCTACGTATACCCTTACACTGCAGTTTGAAAATCTTGAAGCGCAGTTTAAGAAGACTTCCGCTTCGGCTATGTCTGAGGTAAAATAATTTGATTGAAAAACGACACTTCGCGCCGAAGTCGAGATGGTTGTCGACGGCGAATGCGTTTCGCTCCGCGAGTTCCGGCGACGCGAGAGAAAATAGTAATGGAGGCGCAATAAAATTCACCGAACGACGGAAGTGGCATCACGGGCCGCACTTTTTCCCTTACTTCGGAAATACGGTTCCGGTTTCGTCCCCTCTCTTTCCATCATTCGCCGCTCCGCGACTACCTCGCTTTTGATATTTTTTTTTTTTTATTTCACGCGACGAACAATATAGCGAGAAGAAGCGAGCAATTTCGACGAGTCGCATGCGTGATTCATCGGATTACACGGTTCTATTGTTTTTAAGCGTTGTACCACCGCGATACCAATTACGCGCTGTTTCCATTTAAACCGGAACTCTCTAAACTGGAAATTCATACATTTTTAGAATCGGATGAAAAAAGGTCTGTTCGCGTAAAATAAAAAAAAGAGAGAGAAAGAGAGATAGCGACGAGGGGCCTGGGAGAGAAATTGAAAATCACGCGTGCGAATGTATGAAACTATCACAGTGGCCAATTTATCCAATTTCCAATCGGCCACTGATTCGCGGAAACTCGCATTTATTTTCGATCAGGTAACACGGAAAGTTTGCTACTTCTTAAGGCCAAGTATTAGTTTGTCCGATTTTGAAACGAAATTAATATATGATCCGAAAGAAACTTATGGGATAATTCAATACATACATTCGCTATTTCTTTCGTTGCTTTACACAACCGTCTAATCCATTTGTTTGAAATTAATTAATTTGAATGCAGTTTTACGTTTTTGAAATTGAAATGTCAGGAGGCAAAAAAATACATTTTCGATATGTGGTCAATATTCACTTTTCGTCAAAAATCTACGGAGGCACCTCGTTACGTCTGTGATAAAAAGTGAAATAGAGCAGATATTGAAAATTCATTCTTTTTACTCCTTGAAATTACCACTTAAAAAACCTAAAAATTGATTAAAATCAATTAGTTTCAAACAACTGAAACTGATATGTGAGTAAAGCAACAAAAGAAATTGCGATTGCACGTATTGGATTATCCCATAAGTTTCTTTCAGACCGTATATTAATTTCGTTTCAAAAATTCGGAAGAAACTTATGGGACATCCCAGTAGAGCATCGGATTACGAGTGCCGATATTACTTATTTCGCCGGAGCATGAAACGAGCTAAGAAATGCTAATTGCTAAATTAGTGAAGGGAACACGGTTGCACGTAGGACGAACGTAACAATGTTTCTTCCACTTCCGAAAGAGAAATTAGACGCCGCCGCGGCGCCGGTTCGCGCGTAATTTGGTGTAACGAGCGGAGGGTATAGCCTTTGATGTGAGCGGAATAGTCGAGGCAGGCACGAGGCAAAAGAGGCGGCCGTATAGCCAGGTTGAAGGCTCACCACAAAAGGAATGAAAAGGCTAAAAAGAGGAGCGAGAGAAGGAGGCGAGGGGTGAGCCGCATTAAGACTTAACCCTTATGTTAAGTTTATGAGAGGGTTGGGCTGGCAACGGCCGGAAATAGCTGGCGAGGTCGACGCTGGGAACGCGTAGACGCGCGCGACGCCGCCGCCGCTACTGCTGCCTGAGAGAGTTTAAGCCCGTGTAAGCTCGCTGCGAAATTATGAGAGGGATAATGCCCCGAGATCTCTCTAACCCGGGAGATAGCCGCGACTGGAATGTGCCACGTGCCACATACTTTTTCCGACCCCCGCGCTTCTAGGCAATAACCAGGGTTTGAATTTATTGTCTAACATTATTTTACTCTCACTTTTCTTCACTGTCATACCTCTTCTACCATTCATTAGTTTGAATTTACATTTGCATGTAACGAGACAATTAACGAGTCCAAGAATTTATGCAGGGTGCTCCGTAAAGGTTGTTAATCCCAGAAACGGCAGATTGGGAGAAGCATTCTGAATGAACATTTCCTTTTGCAAAATAGAAGATGGGGTTTCGATACCGAGTTATTAACGAAAAACATGGATCAATCAGAATGGACAGGACAGAGTTTAGTTGACGTAGTGCGAGATACTATACGCTGTCTTGCCTGGCTGTTTATCTCAGCGCTCTGATCGGTCCGTGTTGTTCGTTAACTAGTTAACTGCGTTCGACGTGTATACACGTCATTCTAAATCTCTTTCGATTAATATTGATAATCTGTTTAAATATAAAGAGACTCGTAAAAACAATTGATTTTATTATAACATCGCTCACATGAATTCTGTAGCTGTTAGAATTTATTGAATTAATTTATAGGATTCATAGTATTAGATTTTTTATATCTTTAAATTAGTAGAAAATAAGATTTCTAAAATTAAACTCCGCTCTTAAAAGGTTAATAATTCGGTAACGAGACTTCATTTTGTATTTTGCAAAAGAAAATTGTTGTTTAGAATGTTGTTCCTCTCGGTTTACCATTCCCGGGACTAACACACTTTACGGAACACTCTGTTGAAGTTATACCGGATCGAGGCACATCAGTCGGTCAGCCAACAATTGTAAACTTTGTAATCTCATAATCTACTTAAATTGGAAACAGCTACCCATGGAATGCAATTACGCTTAACAGAATTCGTAGTTGAATGAAATTAATGATTCTTTCTTTCCGGCAATCGCGGAACGCGCACGGTCGCCACCTTTTTTAACCGTTTCGTCGCGGATTACG
>SHCU01000003.1:1860770-1886437 GCA_004307685.1 Ceratina australensis
TTTCCGACCCCCGCGCTTCTAGGCAATAACCAGGGTTTGAATTTATTGTCTAACATTATTTTACTCTCACTTTTCTTCACTGTCATACCTCTTCTACCATTCATTAGTTTGAATTTACATTTGCATGTAACGAGACAATTAACGAGTCCAAGAATTTATGCAGGGTGCTCCGTAAAGGTTGTTAATCCCAGAAACGGCAGATTGGGAGAAGCATTCTGAATGAACATTTCCTTTTGCAAAATAGAAGATGGGGTTTCGATACCGAGTTATTAACGAAAAACATGGATCAATCAGAATGGACAGGACAGAGTTTAGTTGACGTAGTGCGAGATACTATACGCTGTCTTGCCTGGCTGTTTATCTCAGCGCTCTGATCGGTCCGTGTTGTTCGTTAACTAGTTAACTGCGTTCGACGTGTATACACGTCATTCTAAATCTCTTTCGATTAATATTGATAATCTGTTTAAATATAAAGAGACTCGTAAAAACAATTGATTTTATTATAACATCGCTCACATGAATTCTGTAGCTGTTAGAATTTATTGAATTAATTTATAGGATTCATAGTATTAGATTTTTTATATCTTTAAATTAGTAGAAAATAAGATTTCTAAAATTAAACTCCGCTCTTAAAAGGTTAATAATTCGGTAACGAGACTTCATTTTGTATTTTGCAAAAGAAAATTGTTGTTTAGAATGTTGTTCCTCTCGGTTTACCATTCCCGGGACTAACACACTTTACGGAACACTCTGTTGAAGTTATACCGGATCGAGGCACATCAGTCGGTCAGCCAACAATTGTAAACTTTGTAATCTCATAATCTACTTAAATTGGAAACAGCTACCCATGGAATGCAATTACGCTTAACAGAATTCGTAGTTGAATGAAATTAATGATTCTTTCTTTCCGGCAATCGCGGAACGCGCACGGTCGCCACCTTTTTTAACCGTTTCGTCGCGGATTACGGGTACGTTGTACGGGGCACCGACGCGATGTTCCCGCGTTTATAGCGTACCCAGGCCGACCGCAAGATCGTAAATCATGGTTGCATTCAGGCTCGTTCCTTCGCGATAGACCGGCCTTCCGTGAAAGGCCAACTTGAATCCTCCCCCTTCCTTCAAGCAATTACGTTTCTCGAAATCCGCGCCTCTCCGGAGGTGATGAAGTTACACGCTAGAAACGATGCAATTTGCCGCCGTTATAAGCACCGACCGCGTACCGTAATAAATAACGGTTGAGCAATCAGGCTCGGAAAAATGACGAGCTTGATTAAGCTCGGATTAAGTTCAAATCGTATCGAGGCAGGGATAAAAATTATTATACTTCAACAGGTAGCGCGTAATTACAGGTTAAGAATAAATTCTATATGAAAGCGCGATACTAGAAACAGTCAATTTTTCCTGTTTCTATCGCGCTTCAGATTCAAGAATACTCGCGGGCAGTGTTCGGTTGACTGACGCGTGAGATCAATCTTTCAGGGACGCCTCGCATTTTTATTCGTTTATTCAGGCTGGATGTGTATCGTAGCTCCTGGTAGGCGAACGGGGCAGGAGCGAAGAGGGGGTGGGACAGGGGAGGATAAGAAAAATGCACACGCGGACGGCAAGGCGTAGCGGGATCTCTCGAGGAATTCCGCAATGTCAGGAGGATTCCCGAGGGAACTCTCCTCGGGGTCGGCCCGATCCGCAGGAATATTCCTCGATAAAATATTCTTAACTGGGCGCGCGCAGTCGTATTCGCGCAAAAGGCGGTGCCCCCGAACTCGACTCAACGGAGCAACCCCTGTACGGACTCGGTTCTTGTCTAGCCTTTCCTACGGCCCGGCCCGATCCTTAACTCTACCCGTCTATGGATTACCCGGTATCAGCTACCGCGGGAAACGGTTCCACAAGGAAACGAGTCCCAAATTTGCGATTCCGTCCACGAATTTATCGTACCGCCGTTTAACTCTCGCTCGCTAATCGGCAGACGACTTATCTGTTATATCTATCCGTTGAAAGATTTGGATTATAACCTACACCTATAGACCTAGGTTATAAGCAATTGATTCATTTGACGCTGTGAAATTTCTTTGAAGGTAAATGGAGCGTATGTGACTGTACATACATTTTTATGAGATGAGAAAATTGATAATTTATGAATTACCAAGTATGAGTATTTTACTTCTTGCTGACACAACGTAAGATAACATCAATACAAAATTGGAAAATAGTGATGGCAATTATTTTATTATCTGCTTACTGAGTTGATTTACTATCATGGTAAACACAAAGATTAATCATTATATGAATTGTTCAGAACCATGTTTTCATAGACGCCGCAGTATATTATTACTATCGGACGCATCCAATCGCGACTTCCCTGGGTCTCGTATATCTGTTGTAAGTTAAACCGGCGCGGCGGAAACACCGCCGGAATCAATTGGCCGTCAGACATTGAAACAGGTAATATATCAGACGTCGGATTATCGATGTAATAAAAGAGCGCGGCGGAAAAACGGAGCACGGTGAAAAAACGCGACAAGAGAAATATCTTAAGAGTGCGGAGAGAGACGACGACGACGACGACGACGTTCGATTCCCGTCGCAACGTTCTCCGCGTGCTTTTCGCCCCGCGGCGGACGTCGACGTTTGTCTGCCTCCACGATGTTTGATTTCATTCGATGGGAAACGCGTATGAACGAAAGCTTGCAAGAAGCAGTATTGCTTTTTTTTCCAGTAATTTTGTCTTTATTAGACCTTATTAGTTTCTACATGGCTTTTTGACTGCACAAATAGATCTAATATAATAGAAATAAGTCGTTAAATAAGAAATAAAATAAATAAGAAAGAAAATAAAATTCTAAGAATTCTTAATTAATTTAGCTTGTTTATAAAAAAATTCTAAAGTTTTTATGCGAAGATAATTAATCTTGGTGCTGTTACATACGCCTCCTCATTGCATTCCGAACACTCGACTCTGGTCACGTACGCATCTCCCGCATGGAAGGGGGAAAGGCTCGAGCGAGCTTAGAACATTCTAGATCATGCCCAAATAAGGCAAGTCCCCACCATAGGGACGCGCTCATTTTGGGTATAAAAGGGCCCGAGCCCTTAACCCTTTGGATTAGTTGGATCAGTCAAATTGAAGGTTCTAGACTCGCTGAAGCTCTGTCCCTCGCGACCAAAACGAGTGTAAGTTTGAGAGAATCTATTAACTTTTCCCCGCGGCCTCTGCGCGTTACTCGAGGCAGGAATTCTCTTCCCAGTAAGAGTTGACCATAACCAAAGTATAACCAAAGTTGTAACCAAAGTCTTTTTAAAGAATATATATATCTTGTCGAACGAATAATTCGTTTCCTGAGCAGTTATTCTGAAGAACCTACTTTCCCAGCTAAACATCAGAAGTATCCTACGAACCGATACGTCTCAGCCGCTCGAGACGTATCAACGGGGTCGCGTGTCAAATTCAACCCAAAACTCCTTACCTTAATACGGTGGCAGATCAGCATAACACGAGCTTGCTGGGTGTTCGCCTCCATCGGCTGTCGGTTGTAACACACCGAACAGTTCACACTCCTTCCATTCCTTCCTTAAAACTCATAATACCCATTCGTACTCTCCTTACCTTAATACGGTGGCAGTTCAGCATAACACGAGCTTGCTGGGTGTTCGCCTCCATCGGCTGTCGGTTGTAACACACCGAACAGTTCACACTCCTTCCATTCCTTCCTTAAAACTCATAATACCCATTCGTACACTCCTTACCTTAATACGGTGGCAGTTCAGCATAACAAGAGCTTGCTGGGTGTTCGCCTCCATCGGCTGTCGGTTGTAACACACCGAACAGTTCACACTCCTTCCATTCCTTCCTTAAAACTCATAATACCCATTCGTACTCTCCTTACCTTAATACGGTGGCAGTTCAGCATAACAAGAGCTTGCTGGGTGTTCGCCTCCATCGGCTGCCGGTTGCAATAGACCGGACAGTTCACACCTTTTCCTACCCTCCCTCAACAAACAACGATCGAGCATACGCACTCGGTTACCCGTCTTAAACCCTGACACGCACCGGGAACAGTGCGATTCATGTATAAAGATTTGCAATATTAACAAAATTACCATAATATCCATCGAGCTTGTAAAAGTAAAAACGATCCGTGTCGAAGGCAACGATAGGAATTAACAATGTTCTGCCACATCATTCCAACGGTGCGAAGTTCGCGGGAAACAATTTGAAATTGTATACGTATATGCCGATTGTATACACGCGCACTGGTTTCGTTATAATTATAACGTTTAAATGTTTATACCGTGAAGGGTTTCGTGTTTGAACGTTGCGTTGCGCGTGGACCAATTCAATATAATTCAGTTCGGGGTTCGAGCACGAATGTGGGCCAAACAAACCCCGGTTTGCTTTATACACGCGAATAAAATAAACAAAGACGTGCCCGCTCGCGCGCTCGCCTGTGCCATCGTGTTAACGTTTATGCCGACCAAGATAAATCGTTTTAAAGCGAAAAACGTAACGCGGCGTCGAAATTGAATTGGGACCCAATACGAGTTGATACGGAAAATTAAATTTTTCATCCCGCTTTGTATTATCGGTCGTGTACCGCATTTTCACTTAATTTGTAAATGAAATATGCTTTAAATTGAATGTCGCGCAATATTATTCATCCCAAATAACGTAACACCGTAGCTAGACGTTAAACGCTTATACCGAATCACGTTTTTATAAATATGAATTGAAGATCAGGCTTACACTGAAATTCGTTCATGTAATTTGACGAGCAGACAGTAACTCGTAAATATATAAAACATATTTATCAGATAGGCAAGATGCGATTACATCTATTCATTGTTAATTCTCTTTACATCAATTGAAAAATTCGCGTACGTTGCGTGCCACAATGGTTCGAGCGAGTTTCGTTATGTACAGGATACGCTCACACGCAAACAACTTATCTCGGAATTAAGTACACAGAGCGATGGGTACCCGTGATGAAAGTGAATAGCGGGGCCTTTGATCGCGGATTTGTTTGATAGCACGACAACATTCGAGATTCCTTTGAGAATGAGAGAACGAATCGAATCGCGACGAGGATCCGGGGTTCATTAGAAGCCAATTATTTTTGTTCAATCCGGCGCGGCGCGGGAGCTGAAGAAGCTTTTTGAGTTTCTAATAATTCGACGAAACGGCATCGAAGCTGCTCTCGATATTTAGCTGACATGGAAGATAAATGTTTAAGTAGAATCGGATCGATACTCCTCGCGGCGAGCCGCGCGTTTTAATCAAATCGCGAAAATTATTTGCCGAGATCAAATCGGTTTTCCTTTAATACGAGCTGTAATTTATTCTTCGTCGACGTTACCGCCTTCGATTCTATAATCTCATTGTAAATCGATGGTATTGATAAAACGGGTTTTCATTTCAAATAGCGAGATATTTCAATAAACATTTTTCTCGCATTCCTTCGAAACAGTAATGGAAAATTTCAGACCTATGTGTTTTCACCGAATTTGTATAACATCATACATCGCATTCCGTTGAATTCGTTTCGAACAATTTAATTTTATTTTTTTTAATTATAATTCGAAATAATTGAAATATCCGGGCGCGCGCGGTAACAACAACAATAACGTTTCGCCGTGAAAATGTTAACAGCGTTTATGGAAATAGAGTCCGTACCGCAGGGGAAATTTATGGTTTACTACTTGGTACGCGGGATGATAAATAATCCGAAAATTTTGCGCGAATTAATTGGTAGAAAATGTATCAGTCGTTGGAAGATATTTATCGCGGGAGCGCCCGTTCGCCGACTAATTGTTCCTTCTTTTCAACGCGATCATGAATCACTGTCAACTGTAAACGGTTCCGGGATTTTCTGTCTCCCGCAGCCAAAGCAAGCCAGCCCCCGATTCTATCCGATATCTCATTTACGGCGAGACCGTTTCATTTTTCGTTATCGAAAGAAATATATGGGAGGGCGGGGCGAAATTCTCTCCCAAAAGAAACTCCGTGAAAGCTCGGACGCCAGAGTCTGATTTATATCGTCAGCGTACACGTTGAATTAACAGGGATCGTTCGCGGCGCGACATCTTGGAAAAGCGTTAGAACGCGTAAGAAACGCGGAGACAGTTATCGCTGTCACGGTTTCGAGTAGAAGAAAAAGAAAAAAAAAACGCGAGCCACCTGCTACGTACGGTACGTTTCAATTTTTAGCAGAGTAAACAGTTTTTTTATCGCGACCGGGGAACGATGTCTTTCACAGCGTGTGACGACGAGGAAATAGAACTTTTTCGCGCGTCCTCGAAAAGAGAAAAATTTTCTAAAGGACTTCTGAATTTCCATCTGAAAGACATGTACCTACACGATTCAGTTCGCGAATATCCCTGTAGCCCTTTCACTATATTCTTTTCATAATTTGCATACCAAAATAAAAATTGCAACGACAGATGAACCACCCCACGTACGTACCTACTGAACAGTTCCATTTAACAACTTTTTGAGAATAGAAAAATATTACTTAAAAAGGTATTATCATGTTCGAACACTGACAAATAATTAATATATCATATTTTTCTATTGTCAAGCCTTCCTGCTCGGACAAGTCAACGATGAGTAATTCAATGTTCGAAGGTTGGCGACCGATTTCACGAGCAGACGTAAATCTAACCGCGCCGGTAATTGCATCGGGTCGTAGGTGAAAAAAAGTGATCGGCACCGGTTAAAGCAGCCAGTGTTTATTTAACGGCAAACGGTTTTCGCCTACGGCCTAAAACGATCGATCGAAATCTCCCTCTCCCGGTAACGCCGATGGATGAGCGGGATCGGAAAGTCGATTTGCTTGGTCGGCCGCTGCCGGCCGATGTTTTATACCTCGCGGCGACGTCGTCGCGCCGGGAAAATGGTAAAGTTATTACCAGTCCCGGCAGAGAAAGAGATGGGCGCAGCTCGGCTACCCTTTCCAAGGCACACGGGGGCGAGGAGCGAAGCCGAACGAAAAATGGCGCAACAAAAACAGCAGGTTGACGAATGTGATTCGCCGCGGGAAACGACGCGACCATTTCCGGGAAAATTACGCCACTAACTACGCAACCCCTTGAGAGGTGGTCGCGGCGGCATCGATCCTGGCCTCCGGGATCCGTCGTCCGCCATGTATCGCATCGACATACTGCTTTTCGCAATTGTGTAATTTACGATTTTACTCATAGAACCGTATCGCTTTTTGTTTCTACCGATCTGGCAGAGCAAGCGATCGCGACGGTAGTGAAGTCGGTTTCTTGTTAATAAGTGAAAATAAAAAATGTGTACGATCCGTTGCATAGAGCATAATTTCTATTATTAAGTTCGATCATTGACACTAGAAAGACTGAAACTTAGTATGTACCTATAATGCCCAAAAGCAGTCAAAATGACTTCATTGTGAAAGAATAACTATTATGTTAAGAAATTAATTAAAAATTAATTTTTAATATTTTCTTATACTATTTACAGTCATAAAACGGGTTATTAGTAAATATTAACAATACAAAAAATTTTTTAAAAATTGTATCATTATATACATAATTTTTTTCTGACTGAAACTAAACAGCAGTCAAAATGACTTCCTTGGGCAATCTAGTGTTAATATAAAAGATTTATAAAAAAAATTTGTCAAGAGGTTTGATTATCCGAGTTGCAAAAATATTTATTAAAATTCTACAGCAAAAACGTGATATCGTTTTACAATATTATTGTACATGTACGTATACATCGTTTGGATTCCTGGTTTCATATGGACTATTTATACTGGGAAACGATTCCGACTTCCTACCCGGGACGTTTGATGTTATGCGGCAATTATTCGTGTTTTTGTCGGCACGCTTTCCACCCGAAGGATTCGAATATTCTCTATAAGATTGATGGCGCCATTCCCTTTCTAATTTATTTGCGTTTGGTTCTCCGTGTAACACGGCATTGCCCGCGGGCATCCATGCGTTATTTATCGTACAAGAAAATTCGTGCTGGGGTCGCAGAATGTAATTTCGAATTGGTCGAGGCAGATATGCATTAACATGAGAAACATTTCGTATGGTTTATGTTTCAATTACGATAGGAAGAGAGGGCGTCGTGTTTTGTTAACCCGCGGGATTGTACGTATTATCAACAATTATGAATTTTATTGGTTAATTATTTAATTATAAATTGGTTTGCGGTTGATTTAAAATTTCGCTACTGCGATCTCATGCTGATTCTACCATGAAATCGTGATTACTGATATCGTAATAAAAGATAGCGTAAAACGGGTTGATGACACGCGCACCACGAGCATTGTTTCAAAAATGCTTTCAAGTTACGTCAACAATTTTGCGAATCATCTAATCGATTGCACAGAAATAAATTTAAAAAAATACAAAATCCTACCATGTTTACTTTCTCATTACGAATTCCCATTGAACATGTTACACGGATATTATACAAATAATTCCCATCGCGTTAATTAAACGTGGAAACGCGAGATCGCGCGAGGGCAAAAATAACAGAAGCAAAAAATTTGCGCGTGCATTGCCGAACAGCACCGTGTAACACACGTCTTTTTTACTCGGGGCACGCGTCCCCGCGACGGGAAGAGTATGCGCCGGGACTGAACATTAAAAGCATTTTATCTCATTACAACCCGTAGATACTGTACGAAAAATCCATTAAACCGGTGCCAGGGCGATCGAAAAATAAATCACCGAAGAAACATCCCCCCCGGCTAAATCCACCGTGAAATCCAGTGGGTATTAACAAATCAGGAAAGTACTTCCCCGGGCCTTCCCTTTTTCACTCTACGGGCTTAAGAGAATTTAGGAACCGGTCGACGTCATTCCGCGTGCTCGTACCCGACGCTTAACTATAAGTTACTAACCTTACACGACGCGGTGCTTCCTTCCTACTCGGAATCCTGTCTCTCCTCTCAGCGCTCCGCCCGTGTCCGTTTGCTGGTTACGTTTCCTCGAGACCTGTACCAACGGACACCTTTAGTTGAAATAAACGGTAAAAAAAAATGAAAGAAATTAGAGACTATTGGTTTTATGGCGTATTGTCAATCAATGACACGGTTTAACACTATGCCGTCCGCACGTCTAGTCTAGATTTTTTCGTTTCTCGCTGGTAGAACTGACTTACATAATTTCGCTTATCACCGGCGGTTCTTCGAGATTCTTGTTTACTAATCTTATTATCAATTGCCATGTCTCAATCCTGTCCCTCTATATTCTCGAAATTGTGAGGATATACACATGCAAATAAGAGTACATCAATTCTTTGTATTACATGTTCATCTATTTATTTACTGCATGGCACCAACGTGGAGCCACCGGACGTCATAGTGTTAATATGATTTAGAAAAATCGAACTTTATTATAAGACGCGGAAGGAAGTCCTTTCACCTCGACACTGCGGACGAGAGTAAACTAAAAAGTATCTGGTAATCCTTAATTCTTGGCGTTCCTTTGTAACGCAACTGCCTGGGCCTGCAAAGCATTTATTGCACCCCAGATGTTAAGGTTCGAGACAGGACTAGAGGCCCCATCGGCTAAACATAAACAAGAGATAAACCCTCGCTTATGAGACCGATGGATATGCCCCGGTCAGCAGATTTATTTTTGCTTATTTTATGAAGATAAAATGCAACAGAGAGGATCTAATCTAGCGTCATCTCGTCCGACCCGAGTTTAGAAACATTTCTGGGTAATGTACTTCTTGTATCACTCTTGGGATAAGAAACCATGCTGTTTCTTAATTCATTTCGTGACAAACGTAACGCGTGTAAAAAGAAGCCCGCCGGTTTGCGATGGTAGAAAAACCGTGTTCGTTGGAAAACTTCGAGAGCCACGGACAATAGGGAAACACACTTTACGATCAACTTCTGGTAGACGCTCTCTCCCGTTGGAATCCTTTGCTTAAGAGGCTAAAGAAACAAACTAACAGGCAACGCCGGTGGCCGGAGTCGAAGAGTAAAGAACACTCGTTCCACGGATTACGGGGTTCGAGTGAGTCAGAGGGATGTAAACGTTATCCCGGGTTCTCTATCCTTCCCTCGGCCTTCCTTTGCCTACAATTTCCGGTTTCTTTGTCCGCGGCACTTCTGCCTCCGGCTTCCTTTCTCGTTCATTTCGTAGCGAGCAACGTCGACTGGAAAATGTGCCGAAACCTTAACTTCATTATACCCGGTCGCTTTAATTTTAGCGGTCCGCGTGCGCGTACCGCTTTTCGGGGGGGCAGGAGCAGTTTGTGCGGGGAGAGAAAGAAAAGGATAGCGCGACCGGGCCGAACGAGGACGAAATACGAGCACCGCGGTAACGAGTGTTGTTGCGTACAAAGTACCCCGGTGCTGCTGCTGCTGCTGCTCCCGCCACTGCTACCGCTACTGCCACGCTGCCCTCAGACAGAAAGAGAGCAGGGAAATTCGAATTACCGAGCAACTCCAAGGTTCCTCTAACGTTTTTCACGCTGGAACTGTGGATTGCGAGATGCATGTTCTTTAAATAAACTCGTAGCTCTGATGAACTAAGATCTTGAAATTTTCACCGTAGAACTACGCGATTCCGTTTATTTACGTCTACGTAAATGATGCAACGTTGGTAATTAACGTAATTTCATCGGGGCGATGAATATTTATTAAATAAATTTGCACGTCTACATAATGCCGTACCGTTGTGATTCGCTAACGGTAATCCTGATACAGAAAATCTCGACGAAGAATAGCGAAGACGAATTTACGTGGGGATTATACTGGAGTTTAATCATTTGGAATACTGGCAATGGATATGATTTTTTCGAGAAATTCGTGGTGAAGATCACTCAGGCTGGATGCACGCGGTTTATAATTTAAACCTGGTTTCCTGCAGAACGTCTTGGGTTTATGTCGGTGTTAATTTTTGAACAACCAGAATGAAAGCGTGCAACAAATTTTTACCCGGCCGACCCGATCTCACGAGGATGAAGCGATATAAAAAGGTGAGCGAGGGAGTGAATCAACTCAAATGGCTAAGGTTAACGATCTCAACAATATTTCTTGTTATTACTGCGCCGGCTACTGTGGAAATGAACGTCCAAGGAAAATATACGAGTATCGGCTTAAATTTCTTCGTTATTTCATTCCGTTCTCATTTTCCCTATACGTACGTGGCTCTCAATTTATATAACTCGGAAAAAGGTACATGGGACGAGAGGCTCCTATGTATTTCAATTATACGTAATTCCAAAACAGTGTTTCTTTTTTAGTCGACGGTCTATCCAGTGTTTTTAATATCGCGTAAATGTACCAACGTAAATTTTGTTGTTTAAATAAAAAAAGGAAATTCTTTATGGAATACGATAATGAGATCGTGCGTTGTTTTAATATCAAGATAAATCAGTATGCGCCTCATATGTAATGCAGCGTAACGCATTAGCTGCGGATGCTTCGTGAAACATGTCGATAAGCCTAAAATATAATAGGGGACTAACTTTGAAAAATGTAATATCTCGAATATAGTGAACTTCTAGTCGACCTGCACGAGCTACCATAAAATATCGTTTTATAGCGATCCGTATAGTTCGCGTCAATATCTATATACGTTGACAAAATAGTGTATTACCGCCGCGAATACTGTCCGATATAGGAGAATCGTAGACGGTGTCAATGAGAAAAAAATTGTAGTATCAAAAAATATATTTCATGGCGAGCAGTGAATGAGAATTGAAAAAAGTAGAAAGTACATATCGAAATTCTGCTAAAGAATCCTACGTATCTACGTGCATACATGCACATGAATACTCTTCGACACAAAATATCAAACGGTGGGAAATTCTGTTATCTACTAGAGACAGCGAACTGGGTCTAGTTTACTCTTTGTAGATAACAGAAAATTTCCACCTTCGGCCACCGCGGCACCGTGTAATAAAATGACGGCCCGGTGACTCCGTGCCAGTCCATTTTACTACGTACTTTTTCCATACGTATAAAACTGTGAAATTCATTATGCACTCGTTCTAGTTTTACACTGATTTTTTTCTCAAGCGTGAACATTTCTAACTTCAGACTATTTACTGCGACGTATTAATAAAATCAGATATAAAAAATGTACCTGCAAATTGCGTGAAATGTTTCATCCTGATTTTTATAAAACCTATAATAATACAAGTCATTCATTGGTATTGAGAAATTCCGGAAATGGTACTGTATTAACATGTCTACAGTGTCTTTTCATCAGTTTGCAAGGAAAATGAACGATGTTTTTTTTTAAGTATATACATGTCATTAGAATTTATAGCTGAAAGAAACAATGCTAGTCAAAAATTGATCGAAAATAAAGAAAGGTAAGAGTGCATCGTTAGCAGTGTTAATAAAGATCGTATGAACATTTTCATCCAAAATATGAGTTGGGGTTGACAAAACACTTCTTGTTTTTTCATGCACGACTTTTACCAGTCAATGATTGTTAATGATGAATCATATGAATCATGAGAAGTAACAATTGTATTTAGTCATAGAAATCTTTTCTTATCTTTGCTACGCTTTACATCGAGCTTGTTGTACAAACGCGTAGCGAGAAGGATATAACGAACGAAAAATATTTTCACCGCGGTGCTACCTTTAAAAAAGTACGCGGTAAGGTTTCGGCATGGAAGCGAAAAACAAAAATGCCCCCGGTCTGGTGCCGAGGATTGCAAATTAGATTCTGGAATGTCATCATGCATACGAACACTTCAATGAAAAGAATGGCCTTTGAGCACACAATAAAAAGCGTCAGAGAGACCGGGACTGCGTTTACGCGATGATGCTATTACGATGCGACGTCGCTGTAAAAGGGAGGGCGACAACTGCCAGAGGACTTATCCCTGTAATATACAATTATTATGCTTCCTGGCTGCTATATAACCCGGTTTGAATATTGGTCAAATAAATAATTAATCGTTATTCAGGATGCCCAGGATATGTTACAACAGTAATATGCGATTAGAGAAATCATTAAAATTACAAGTTATTTGAAAAAAATTAATGTATAGTAATTTGTATTAATAAAATTGATAATTTGATTTGATTAAATAAATTGATAATTTGATTTGATTAAATAAATTGATAATTTAATTTGATTAAATAAATTGATAATTATTATAATTAAATGTCAACATAAATTATTTTAATATGTTACTATTTGATTATTCAAACACGTTACTGAATGGTTGATTGAAAATGTAGACTCCGCACCTATGAACAACAGTTACCGAACAAGTAATAGGAATGTTTTATTTCCGGCGAGCAGAAATTACATGGAACTAAATTCATCGACCTGTAGCATACACCGAAACGTTTTTTATTCCTGATATAATGTACGGAACTTTTTACCATGTACCGACTCGTTATATTTTGCATTACATGATCCATAAAGCTCCTGTGTGACCAGCAGTTCGTTTTATGAGGATGAGCTACATAAAACGAGAGAATGTTCCAGCGGCGTGGTCGTTCCTTTTTGTCTTTCAAAGAGAACCTCGAGTGTTAGAGCCAGCCACGGTAGCTACGTATATTTTAATTATGAGAATAAATCATACCAAATGGCTGGTAGAAAAAAAGGAGAGAGAGGATACGTACACCTGCAGCATGGAAATTAAACAAAACGCGGTTTTAATTACCAAGAAAACCTTAATCAAGACGGTACTCTAACTTTTTGCGAATAGAGTGACTTGATGAAACAGGGGACACGAAAGTCCTTGGATACGTATCCAGAAATAATAGTTCAATTTCTATTACTGTTAGAATATGCGAACAGAAGAAATTCTCCAAAGAAAATTTTGAATTATAAAACGAGACAGTGACAGCTAATAATTTTCGGGGACTTGAGAAACTGTCAAGGAAGTACGTCTAGCTGATGGACTTACGTTACAATATCGCCAATATTATCACAATAATATCGCAATAATAATATCGCAATAAGAAAATACTGATTTGGTTTTATCCATACGAGTTTTGAACGCAGTTTCTATCTCTGGTAACAGAATGCGTATATCTCTCTGCGCTTAATGAATCACAATGAACTTCGTTTTCTGAACTGTGGGCGAGTCGAGGAAAGGAAGTCTCGGATTGCGAAAATACTGACCTTATTTCCCGCAACTACGCCCCGAATTATTCTCCCGCTGGGGAGCATCGTGAAATTACAACGTAAATTAAATTCTTAATTAACAAAAAAGTTTTAAGAAGCGACAGAGAAAGAGATATGCTTCTTGCGTCATAATAGCGTACTGTAGTAGCGTACTGTCCGCGGAATTGCATGACTCTGATGTTTCATTCATCTCCAGTTTCATTCATCTTATTCACCTAATAAGTAGAATTTTAAGATTGCATAGGAGCATCGCAGTACGTTAATGGAAAAATATAATTTGTGTAGATTTACCAAAATGTTCGTTTCTGAGGAATCAAGAAAAAAACTCAGATTGTTTATTTACATGGACAAGTATTTCAGCGTTTATAAAATAGTGAAATTCTATATTTTAGACAAGGTAGAATAAAGCATAATTAAAATTTGAATCTTAGGTATCATAAACCTGAATAAGACACGTGATAAGGCACATAATATTGTATTGTGTCTGGATATCTCTTCTGTCTACTTATTTCTGCTAATACTTCCTTAGAAATTGAAGCAACCGACCCGGATTTGAAGAAGGTAACTTTTATGATATGATCCCGGCCAGTTAGAATTCCATTACTTAGCACGAGCCATATCGTTGCATTTAGGAGAACTCCGCAACGATGGTAGCAGTAGCGGCAGCAGTCAACGCTTATTAATTTACAACAGTGAATTTACATCGCTGGAAGGCAATCCCGGCAACGTCGTCCGCGATTATTAATGTTGACGCGTTCAATTTCGACGAGCGATTAATCTGTTGTTTCGGAAATCTTCAACTATATATCCTCGCTTAACGAGTACGCGATCCATATATTCTAATAAGAAGGTTAGAGCCTTCTTCGGGTTACGCTGTTAAATTAATATTAGGTAACTGATTAATGCCGACTATCAACAAGCTCACAATTAACCTAATAGTTAATAATTCACTCAAGATATTCTGTAACCTAATATTCGTGGAAAACCAATTATATGATTCATCAAAAATTTTTCACGACTAAACAACTTTATTATAAAAATTATTTCCAACATTTCTACCTTAATTTACGTTAACTTGATAAATATAAATTGCATGAAATTAATGTATGTATTACATGTTCAATTGTACTCATCATTTATTTTGTACCTGGAGTAGATAGATAGATATTTATTAACCATTCTTGCCCTCTTGGGTTTAAGAATATGTATAAAATTTCTTATACAATAGTCACACACATTCTAGCTTTAGTCACAAACTAGAGCGCGCTAGATTTGGCGTTCCCCTTTCCGATGATATACCTGACGACCAAAAAATAGTCTCATATAAGGACGAAAAGTGTATTCCCGTAAACCCATAGCCTTATCCCTCGATTACTGATAAAACAGAGCACAAAATAAATGGCCCATTATGACCAAGACAGCACCTTCGAAGACTGCCGTTTACTGATATCTCATTTTCAAAAGGTTATCTCGACACTCCATTCGCACACGTTATAACGTATGCATAATATCTACTAATGGTACATGTATACAACTTATATAGACTTTCCAAACAGATCCATTTAGCATTTATTAGGTAGTCAGGTACCTGTAGACAATACCATTACTGTAATGAAAATAAAAACTACTCTATACTATCGACGCGTGTGAGAAAAGTCACGTAACTACTTTGACCTCTTAAGGAATATCGGGAACGGTTCCGAGAATATTTTTCACAAATTTTTCAAAGGACAGGGTGCATCCCGTGGCAGGCTTAAGTAAAAATTCGTACTGCATTCGTCTTTCCGGAAGGCGAGCCAGAGAATTGTATTGGTCAATACGAGACACGATGTTGCAATCGTCGGAACTGCGACCCCGTGGAATTTTACGCTAATGCCATTCACTTGAAATACCCGCCCCTCGACGCTGGAGGGTGCGTGCGTACGCGGTGGCTCCCATTTTCCTCGATTGGTCATTTTACGTCGCGCGCAATACGTTTTTCCAGAGAGGAGAGCGAGCTTGAAAATTCTCCCGAAAATATTCGCGATGCTTTTGACGTAGCGCGATACTTTATTCGTGACAGAGGTATTTCCAAATTGAACGCGCAAACAGATATCCAAGCGTATCGACCAGAAACGTTATGCTCTTGCTCCGCGCACTAAACTTCGTTCGTTGTTTAATTTATTTGCGTCTGCGGTTCTCTCGACGGTTAAAAATATTGATTAACTTGAAAATATTGATTAACGTTGAAACTGTTTTATGATATTGCGAGGCAGAAGTTTAGCAGAGGTTGAGATGAAAGAATGAGGACGGATATTGGCCAACATTTTTTTAACGTAATATCAATTTTTTTTCTCATAAATCGTTGTATTAGGAAGAACAAGATCTGTTTCGAATATATAATTTACAGACTGAAACTACCTTTTATCGCATGTAATTATTTATTAGAATAAAGAGAGTAGGAAGTCAGTTAATGAAGAAATGCAAAACAAACAGCGATATCGGAACGATGTAACCGAAATACTAAAAATGCAGGATCCATAATGTATCGCATCGTGGAAGATGAATAAAAGCATCATTTTTCGTAGATTCTCTTATCGCGTACCTTTTTCGGTCTCTAGGGAGCATAGACATTTTTATTTATTTCGCCAAGAAAAAAATAAAAACCTCACTCGTGAGAACAGCGTGTCCCTCAGGAACCGTGATGATAAATACTAGGCATTACTCTCTAGGAATGCTGGATGCAAGCTATTCTCTTAGGTCCTTTCATCGCGCAGAGAAAAACAGTTACAACATTTACACCTTTTGCTGGCAATCGAAATTCTCATAAAGCGAGAAGGTTTCTTTATCGAGAAAAAAGTTATTTCGATCATTTTATACAATTATCTAATAAAATACAATGATTTTAACTTCATAAGTTTATGAAATTAGGATATCTAGTTTTTGACTAACAATAAATGCTGATAATCATTGTCCCTGGTTAATAGAATTAATTTATTATTTCACACAGAACGCAGATTTAACCTGTTAATATTAGCAGATAAAATTCCTTAAAAAAAGGGAATTGTATTTATGACTAAAATGCACAATTTTAAAAGAAAGTTGTAGACTTAATGAAAGGATCTTCGGCGGGAAAATACTTCGCCTCACGGTCCGTTTATTGACATCGTAATCAATGTAAAAACTTTTCTGCGCGAGGGGAATCTCGTTTTTCCGAATGAGAAAATACGCGCACACGGGATTGCAAAAATTTTCCTCCGCGCCGAATCCCGTAAATTTCGGGAGCTATTAAGTTTATCGGGGAGCTCGGGGTAAGAAGCTCGAAAAGTTTTATAAATGGCGGAGAACCGTTTGAACGGTCGGTCGATGGGTCGATGAGATCTACGAAAAAAGCTCGTCTTTCATTTCGCTTAATTCTTCGAGTCTCCGATCCGCGTGTGCCGAATTGAGGAGTAAAAGGAACCCGATCGATATATCGTAATAGAAAACGATTCATCCGTCTCATCGGCGTCTATCCTCTCTATCTGCGATCGCTGCCGATTTTATTGCCGATTTTCGAAACTAGGATAGGTATCGACCGTACGAATTAATATTACAGAAAGTCTATTCAAACGCAGCACTGCGTTCTAAATGCTTAGTAGCGTGACATTGTTAGATCTCATATTATTGAAGCATATAAATAATTAATTAATAGGTAACACCGATTTCGTATGAATATATTCGACGTAATTAAATTATTAATTTTCTATAATGCTTTAATAGGAAAAAAATCGTATTGCATTACATATTTTAATATATATATATTTGGTACGTGATATTCTACACAATTCTTAATGAATTTGCTCAGTTTCACAAACCGTGAGTAACGAGTCACGCGAAGATACATCGTTTAATTTATTGGCAATTTCTTTGACGAACACTTACCGCACACAATTTAATAAAACGAGGATATTTACAAGAAGAATTTTCTGAATTTTAAAGATCAGTGACCATCCACAAAATATTTTTTCAAATAATCGAATTTCACAAATGATTAAGCTGGGCAAATCGCGTTCGCGTTGCTAATCGTGGGCGAGATTAAAGGTGAACGGAACTTCTTCAACCGCTTCGTCCTATTTCGTGATTTTGTGCCAGACCTTCTCTTACTTCCCAACGGCTGGATTTTAGGTGGCAATGGTAGCTTGGCGAATCTCAGAGCGATGCGATTTGCGCGATCGACTTCATCCCCGACCGGAAGGAAATAGTGACCCCGATATTTTTTCAATATACCGAACTCCACGCCTTTCCTCAGTGCTGCTTTTACCTGTTCGATCGTTAATCAAGGATTACAGTCGATTAAATAAAAGCTTGAGACTAAATTATTTTTTTAATCTAGGAAAGGTGTCTTTAATTGATTTTTAATGAATTATTTCCTTGTCATTGAACTGTGGAATTTTCGATATGATGATGCAATATTTTATGGTTTCCCATTCGAGTTTTTACATTTAGTCAATATCGAGTATATTTTCTTTTTTGAAAATGCATCATACGTGCATATAAAATATGGTACGGGCAATGTTTAACTTGGGTATTCTCATAAATTTTTATTTGTAAGAAACACGTCATTACTCGTGTGCATAAATTGCAGCTAGTCAGATTCGCTGATAGAAGAGAGAAATCGAACGGCGAACGCTATCGGTAAAATTCGCATTGCCGAAGCGACTCTCAGTTTTCGAGTTATGAAACGTATTAAATTTCGCAGAACGAATTAAATTCGAATTTATGACGCAGAAATTTGTGCGCTCTCCTCTAATTTTGGCTGGATAAAGTAAAATACACGTGCGTACACGTACAAAGATCGTGTATACGTATACGTATGTATACGTATACGTTGTAGATACGTATAACAGATATAGAGAATGCGCAGTCATAATTCTCCCGGCGCGATGCAGCATTTATTCATTCTGGCCAGACATTATTCAAATAATCTCGATTCGAGCAAAAGCCGTGAAGCTTATAACTTTAAATCGTATTCGAATTATACATCCGAGAACCGGGCCTGCTGTGCCGAGCAGCGATTATTATTACATTTTCTACGTTTACATTAATTCCCATTTTTCTAAAACCAGAAAGTAGAACTCGAACCAGAATAATCTAATATACTGAGTTACTAAAATATGTAATTTGGTTTAGACCTTAATTTCAACAACTAGGGAAGCGACTCACTTGTCGTTTAACCTTTACGTCGGTCATATCCGAGGTGTAACTGATATAATCTATGATCTTGCTCGGGGTCGGCCCTTTCGTCTCGCCGAGATCTTGTATAGCGGACACGATCAACGCCGCGATTTTCGACGGCCAGATCTTCCTCAACTTCTTCTTCGTCGGCCTCCGTTCAATCTTGCTCGACTTGCGAGACATCCTTGCTCCCTCTGATCGTTTGATCTCGAACGACGAATGCAAAACGTAGTCACGCGATCGCGGGTTGAGTTCATTAACTTCTATAAGCGTTCCCAGCAATTACCAAGCATTTCGGAATACGAAAAATTTATCTGTTTGCTGATACCGAGAATAACATTGTTTATATCCTCGTTCTTTTGTTTCGATACAAACTGAAGTTGCTGTTAAAAACAGTTCTTTGTTTCTTCACCAGAGATTCTCATATCACATTTGAAAATGTTCATATTTTTATAGAGAAATGGAAATTGATAATAAATTAGAAATAATAATTGTTAATTTGCCGCGAACAAGTTGTCATTACCGGAAAGTACGAATCCGAAAATAACATTATTTATATGCCAGCTCCTTTGTTTCAATACAAACTGAAGTTGCTGTTAAAAACAGTTCTTTTTTCTTCACAAGAGATTCTCATATCACATTTAAAAAAGTTCATATTTTTACAGATAACTGGGAACTGATAATAAGTTAGAAATAATAATTGTTGATTCAGCGCGAACAAGTTGTCATTACTGAAAAGTGCGAATCCACGTGCGTCGCACTTATCGATCGGACTAAATAAGCATTTCGATACTAATGAAAGGCACGGTTTAATAGTAATTATCAGGGGCGAGCACAATGAGCGATAATTAGCGAAAACAGAAGTATGGCACGTGATCGGGAATGAATTGCCGCATGACCAACACGTAGACGGTTACGTTCCCGCAATTAATCGAAATTCCGAACAGTCTTTTGAACCGTATCTCCGAATCCGCATTGTTGTTTCCCTCGGTCGACATAATTTCCCATCGCACTAATGATAAGGTTTAACAAAGAACCAAATACGTGTATTTGATCATGCGCGAACTAATAGCTCGCCTAAACGCAAATAATTCGATTTAAGTCAGAGCATGCATTCAAACATCACTTCAATTTTTGAACTATTAGGACCTTGAATAAGTTCTCGCTGTTTTTTCAGAAATGGTAGTAGCGGTACTCCGTGTATGGAATTTCGAATGGTAACGCACATTCAAGGAATTACTATGTCTAACCTTAAATATCAGTGTATGGTAGTTCACTTTAGTCTAACAAAAGTAATTATTTATTAGATCTGAAAATGCCCATTTTTGTGCCAATTAAAGTGTATTCGCGGGGAATTTTATTGCACTAATTTATTCAAAAGAAATCTGCAGCTGAAGCATATAGAATTCTTGTTGAGACCTACGGTGACAAAGCTCCGTCGAATACGACACGTAGAGACTGATTTCGACGCTTCAAAAATAATGATTTTGATATTGATGATAAGGAACGTTCTGGCGCATCAAAGATATTTGAAGGCAAAGAATTAGAGGAATTACTCGATCAAGTCCGACGTCAGATGCTAGCAGAACTTGGAAAAACATTACAAGTAGACGAGTCAACAGTTTCAAAACGTTTAAAAGTATTAAGAATGATCCAGAAGCAAGGAAATTGGGTGTCGTATGAGTTGAAGCCGAGAGAAATTTTGTACAAAAACAGCGAGAATTTATTCAAGGGTCCTAATATAAGCACGTGAGTATTGTCTTCGAGCGTACCGATATTAATGCCGTGAGCTCCGGGAACTCCTCCCGAAATTATCGGATAATTCCATACCGAATCGAGCCGTAATACATTACACCACGGCTTACCATAGCTCAGATTCCAGGTAAACACGAGACGCCGCTCAATTTCGATTGTTCATTAGCAATTCCGGAGGCAGATAAGCCTAACTACTACCGTGTCTAGGACGGCGTCGTCGTCGCGCAGGATCTCGAGGACGCGGGCGAACGACGTTCGGGGTCGAGTCTCATGAAGAATTCAGGTCCGACCGGTGCGGGTCCAGAAACGAGTGGGGCAACGAAACTAGTTTCCGGTTGTCAGTATCTTATCCGAAAGACGGCGGAAACCCGCAGGGAAAACGTCGCGGTTCGTTAATACTTTAATTTTCCTGCGCTACGCTTCTCCTTTGTGACACGGGCCAACCCTGACAAATGAAACTCTGTTCGTGGTCGAGGACGTGGCGCGTTCTCAACTTCCCCCGGGTTCTTCGCGGCGGCAGCAGCTTAATTGTTTGCTTGCCGAATTGTTGTTAGTTAAAGTGGAAAGTTGCTGATAACGTACGGCGGAGGAAAGGGAAAACGAAAGAGGGAACGCGGCGAAGAAGGAAGACGGTGAAACGCGAGTTTGAAAGCGGGTAGAAGCGAAGAGGAAGGAAGAGGAGCATTAAGTGAATGGATTTTCGCCGCGGTTGAATAGAACCTGCCAGCCGAAGTGCTAGATCACCCGGGGCCCCTGATCGTGCTTGATCATCTGGAGAAAATACCGGGCGAAGTGTTTCTGATGTGAAAAAACCTTCTTGAATCGCTTAATTCGAGGTTGTAGATAACATTTTAAGCGAAGATAGAGTTCCTGATTAAATCTCTCCAAGTTTCCGGTACAATGCGCGTCGCCTTAATTCAAACCAATATTAACTCTAATTTTTTTTAGATTAAAATTAAATTTACGAAGAAAAGTAAAGTTCGTTTCAGCCTTAAACTCTTTGTTTCGATGGGACACTTTTAATGTCGTTTTGCTGACACAGATAATATTCATAAAAGTCAAACGACCCGAAAATTAAAGAATAGAAAATTTATAGAATCTAGATGAACAAGGAATGAGAAAGAAGGGTCAGGTCTTAATTTCGCGTGTCATAATAGTAATAAAAGACCTCATTATCTGACAATAATTCGCCTTCTATCTGTGTGTGTACTCACACATTCGTTCAGTGGGCTGAATGCCATGTAAGTGGAAGCTACGAAATTTTTCTTCGGCGCGCTATAATTTCGCGGAACCCTAACATCCAACCTAACCGAATCTTAATCGACCGCATCGTTCAATCTACCCCTCCGTTCTGCTTGAACGCTTGCCAGAACGGTATACGAAGAAGCGTAATACGATCCGATTAGAACATCGTCTGGCACTGGATTTAACGCACCCTCTTTGTAAAACTGATATTTATAGCGATACCTGAGACTGTCGTTAACTTCACGATTTATATACAATTTTATAATACGTTTATTCTGTATGAATGTATTTTTTAGCCATAGTTACAAATTACATCATTATGTACGTCTATTCACGATAAGGATGTTGGAACCAGGAAGGGTCAGTAGTCTGTAAAAAATGACACAGAGGGCAAGGTAGAGTTGATGATGAAGTCATCGGAGGTTTGGAGCAGTTAGACAGGATATTTATCGTTCAGGTAGGTCGGCATTATACAACACTGGCTAAGCGAGGGTTGATAAAATGAGGATGAAATATAATTGTTACAATGCCTAAGTCGTTTGATGCATCTGTGAACGCGACGATCCGTGCCCATCGTAATCTGCGCGCGAATCACAGACGGCAGTGATGTACGATTGTTATGGTATTATCGCGAGTACAACCATTAGCCGCGGATCAATTGCGTTCGAGTAAGTCCGATCGGTGATTACGAGCTCACGTGGAAACTACGCAATACCCCCGGTATGATCCGACGGAATGCC
Organism: Ceratina australensis; assembly: GCA_004307685.1. NCBI lineage: Eukaryota > Metazoa > Arthropoda > Insecta > Hymenoptera > Apidae > Ceratina > Ceratina australensis. The sequence goes on from SHCU01000003.1 coordinate 1,883,801, forward strand.
GGTAATTCCCAGGATGCGCGCCTCCATCGTTCCACTCTGCATACTGGCCGAGTGTTCGGATTCGCAAGTCTCTATTTCGTTCCCGTTTCCTACGGATCGATTACTTTCTAGTTTCGCGTTACCCATTCGACTGTACGCCGCCATCGTTATAAGCAACAGCGAATTTTTCTATCTCATCCTGAACCTGTAATCACGAATAACTGGGGCGTGATTTTTATTATATTAAATGCAAATGCAAAATCAACAGGAAATTGAATACGCTAGTAGTTCGAACTGCATCTGTTATAAAATATGTATATAACCATCTAATTCCGTTATCATCATAGTTTCATACTGCATCAAACCCGAGTAGCTAAACCTTTAGAACCATATAGTATAGAGATAATGCAAATAGAGTAGAGGATCCAGTCACAAACGTGTCTCAGTTACATAAAGAAAAAGGGATCAAGCCTACGACTTCACTTTTTCTAACAACGATTATCATAACCGTAATCGTAATTTCCACAATATTGTTATAATGTCAACTTCACGTGACAAAATACTGTTAGACAAAGATGGGTTGTAACCCTAATTTTCTTTCTCTTTCTAACAACATATTAGTTCCACTTATAGAAATCATATTGCGTCTGTATACTATCCATATTGTTTCTATGTTTAGAACCGCAAAAAGCAACGATACCCTGAATATATCAGATTTTATTCACAATTCACTACGTCTGCAGTTTATTTCTTATATCTTCAAACTCACGTACTTTGTCCAGATCTGCGTATCATAAAGCACGATTAATAAAAGCATATTCTTTCAATTCAAATGCCGATCGATTGGAAGACCTTAAACAATACGGATATTGCGTGTTCAGCGGCAACGATACTATACGTGGAAGTTACAATGACCCGATGTATTTGTATTGAATTACGTCACATCTGTTTCCCGGGTCGGTCTAAACGTAACCGGTAGAGAGCCACTTATAGCGGATACAAGTGCCATTGTATACGCCGAGTAAATAAGTTCAAAGAAACGGAAGCTGCAGGTTCTACAGCGCTACAGGTCAGCGTTACGACCGGCGCGGCCCAGCGAGCGAGGCTATTGTGGGTAACGTCAACAAGCCGTGGCAGCAACCTTGTATATCGCATGATTCAATTATCGCGCGCCGCCGCGCTCCGTGGTGGATGCTTTTCATTTTTCCGCAACCCCTGACGTCGTTGACTTCAACCTTTCCCGGCCGAATGCATGAATCACGCATGAGGAGCGCGGAATGAAATGACAGAAGGAATCTCGCGACCGTGATATTACCTGAGATTTCATCGTGTGTCTCGCACGGTAATATGTTTAAGTCCGGCCGAAGTGAACCGTTCCATTTGCAATTTTAAAATGCCGCTTAATGTACTCGGCGCGGATTGAGAATGATCGATCGTGAGAATCGATCAGGTTCGGTTATTCACTTTTTCCAATTGTTTAATATTGCTTTTATGGGGTATTGTCAATGAATAACTCAGTGTAATATTAGGTTTGGGAAAAAGAAATCTATCAGTTTGATGTTTATTTCGAAACTTATACTTGAGAACATTCAAATTTTGCAAAACTTGAAGGGATACCCCTTCACATTTTAACAATTTCTTTAAATTGCTTTTTCTCGGAATCTAATGTATAGAAAAATCTGAAACCCTGGGTAAATGTTCTACTATATGAGGAGAATATCTGAGCATACTTTCCACCCGATTGGCCAACTTTTAATTTTTACGAAATTTTGAAGGGGTGCCACTGTCGATTTTTGCAAAATCGGGCGAAAATTTCATGGTCGCCGATCGGGCTAAAAGTATGCGCACGTGTTCCCCTCTTATAGAAACTCATTCACGCAGCATTACAGCACTCTCCATCGCTTAGATTCCGAGATAACCGAAAATTTCGGAAAACCTTAAAAGTGTGCAGATCGGGAAGAAATTATGCTCATATATTGGGTTCATATAGTAGTAAATGTACCCATGATTCTAGCCTTCTAGCTACATTGGATCCCGAGATACAACGAATTTTCGAAAATCGAAAAAATCTAAAGGGTTACCGTTTGGGGATAACATAATGGATTTCTTTTTCCCCAACCTAATATTATTTAGAAAAGTCGAACTTTATTAAGAGACGCGGAAGGAAGTCCTTCCACCTCGACACTACTAACGAGACTAAAGTAAAAAGTATCTGGTAATTCTTAACTCTTGGCGTAACAAAGGAGCGCAACTGTCTGGGCCTACGAAGCATTTATCTCACCCCAGATGTTAAAGTCTGACTGGAGGCCCATCGGCTAAACATAAAGAAGAGATAAACCCTCGCTTATGAGACCGATGGATATACCCTAGTCAGCAGATTTATTTTTGCTTATTTTATGAAGATGAAATTCAACATTTAACGATTCAAGGTATAAGAGAGAAACGTTCGAAGTTTGTAAAAAATCTTCTTTCCATCTCATCCGTTAAACCGTTACGGAAAACTTAACACACGTTTTCCTTTCCCTAATTTATTAGTCACCGAGTTTAACTCGAAACAAGATAACGTTGAGAAATTGTCTCTAAATTACTTCTATCTTATCGTCGCGATGGATGAAAAGAGGAGGGGAAAAAAAACCGGGTAGGTTTTGCATACTGTGT
>SHCU01000003.1:1886614-1904409 GCA_004307685.1 Ceratina australensis
CGAAAATTTCATGGTCGCCGATCGGGCTAAAAGTATGCGCACATGTTCCCCTCTTATAGAAACTCATTCACGCAGCATTACAGCACTCTCCATCGCTTAGATTCCGAGATAACCGAAAATTTCGGAAAACCTTAAAAGTGTGCAGATCGGGAAGAAATTATGCTCATATATTGGGTTCATATAGTAGTAAATGTACCCATGATTCTAGCCTTCTAGCTACATTGGATCCCGAGATACAACGAATTTTCGAAAATCGAAAAAATCTAAAGGGTTACCGTTTGGGGATAACATAATGGATTTCTTTTTCCCCAACCTAATATTATTTAGAAAAGTCGAACTTTATTAAGAGACGCGGAAGGAAGTCCTTCCACCTCGACACTACTAACGAGACTAAAGTAAAAAGTATCTGGTAATTCTTAACTCTTGGCGTAACAAAGGAGCGCAACTGTCTGGGCCTACGAAGCATTTATCTCACCCCAGATGTTAAAGTCTGACTGGAGGCCCATCGGCTAAACATAAAGAAGAGATAAACCCTCGCTTATGAGACCGATGGATATACCCTAGTCAGCAGATTTATTTTTGCTTATTTTATGAAGATGAAATTCAACATTTAACGATTCAAGGTATAAGAGAGAAACGTTCGAAGTTTGTAAAAAATCTTCTTTCCATCTCATCCGTTAAACCGTTACGGAAAACTTAACACACGTTTTCCTTTCCCTAATTTATTAGTCACCGAGTTTAACTCGAAACAAGATAACGTTGAGAAATTGTCTCTAAATTACTTCTATCTTATCGTCGCGATGGATGAAAAGAGGAGGGGAAAAAAAACCGGGTAGGTTTTGCATACTGTGTATACAGTTTTAAATCGTAAAAGTTTTTAACGGCGGTGCCGGGCAGCGCTGGCCAGCACCGGCCGTCGCTCGAACATAATTACTCTCTTCAATAATTCATGTTCGCGCATCCGAATAAGCGCATTTGCCCCTGCCCGGGAGCGTCTGTTTATTCATAGTCCGTGAACGGGTTCCGGTAAATACCGGCTGGACCAGTTCGAAGTTTCCAGTGTCCGACATATCGGACCGACCGATGCCGCCATGCCGAATCTCACATTAATGGGGTTATGCTGTATGCGCGCGCCAGATCATTCGGAAAGCTCTGATCAGATTTCGTACCGTTTCACTTTTACGCATTTAGATCGCGCGATTCACGCGAATAAAATTACGATGCTATTAAACGTAAAAAATCTAATAACGTTTCCTGTTCTAATTAAATTAAGCATGTATATGTATATAGTTATTTCCAGAATAACGGTAAATATCTCAAGTTCGTGGAAATTCTTGTTTGGAAATTCAGACAGCAGTGCTAACAGAGGGAACAGCCAGATTAATTACACTTTCACGAATTAGTTTGTTTTTCACAGTTATGTTAATAACTTGAAAGGTTTTAACTCGCGCAACAGCGAGATCCGAAAAGCTTAGCCGCGTTCACAGAGATAACGGGAAACAAAGGAGAGGAAAAAGGAGTGAGAGAGGGCGGTGGGATGACCGTTCGATACGCCAATAATTTTCGGTACGCTGCGTACGTCTATTGATACGAGCAAAACGACTAATGTTTGGCCGTACCTTTCGATAGATGGTATGGCCAATAACAGGCCGGGGAGGTAAAGTATTCACGTGCCTTTGTCAAGCGATCTACGTGCCTGACTTTCTTAACGATTTATCTATATGCATGCAAATACGTCGCGTATAACGGAAAATTATGCAAAAACATGCAAACGTATGTAAAAACAGCGCCGTTGCAGAAATAATATAAAAGCGTGTTGATGTAAAACTTGCGAGGCGAACTAAGTGATATAAAATATACAGGATTTTTACAATCTGCGTACAACCTAATAACGCTGTTCGTACGCGGTTTGAAATATGTCTCTGCAACATTTCGCGCATTTTCAGAGTATCTTACGCTGTCTCCTATACGCGCATTTCACGGAGCTTCGTTAAATTACAATGATCATGCTTTACGGTCTTTATGCCTACGACCGAAGTAATGGAACCCAAATAAAGATTTATTATGGCTGTCAAATATTTTGCGGATTTGAAATTTCAAACTCCGCTTCCGTGAGAGCGGGGAATGTAAAAAGTTGATGTATCGTTCCGTCTTCTCGCGAAATTTTAACGTCACACGCTATCGTTGATAACAAGCGACCTCTCGGTGTACACAAAAACGCAAGATGTATTAAAACGAGTTATCCGAAATGGACAAAATTACGTGACTCACTTTGCATACGCGCGGTTTTATCCCCGGCAGTTTCGCACAGCTTTCGAGTCCGAGGTAACAAACTGTTAGACGAAAGGGATTAAACGTCGCAACGATCAGTTAATTGTTCGGCTGGCGTACAAAACGCGATGAAAATTTTCTCGCGTGGCCAGCACTTTCCCCGCGATACTCGTACACCCGCGTTCACAGCGGGACGCACGCGAATAATTCAGCCGGCTCGCATAATTAGCCCGGTCCGTTAGATTTAACGAGGGCAATAATGGCCGGCTTCGTTCCACGGGCACTTAGAATATTAAACGATAAAGCGGCAACAAAGCTCGTGTACCTCGTCCGATAGTCGCTTACCTCGCGGACGCTTGGAACGTTTTGATCTTTAATCAATTTTCTAAGGGAACACGCCACGCGGCTCTGCGATTTAACAACTTAACTGCGTGCGAACGAAGCAACCTGATCTTTACAAATAGTACAAACTTGAAATAGTATCTGGCAACTAGCAAGAGAAATGAACCTTTTGACTTACAATGACTCTGGGAGGAGTTATTCACTTTAAGTCAAATTCGTACAAATTCCGTTTTATTTGTAAGTTAAAGGGTTAATGATAAGGCTTATCCTAGAATTATTATTACTGAAACGAGGTTTTAACCCTTTAACTTACAAATAAAGCGGAATTTGTACGAATTTGATTTCAAGTGAATGACACATCCTAGACGTCATTGTAAGTCAAAGGGTTAATTTCTCTAACACGTTTGTTAAAAAAAAAACACTGCACATAAATCTGATCAGAGATGAAGAAAGAGATTGTTCATAATCTCTTATGCGAAAGCGAGCCCGTTTTCGACTCGCACATACTGCCACCTCTATGAACGTACGCCTGTATTAGGCACATTTTCTCGAGGGGAAACTATTAGTTAAAGAGAGAAGGATTATCGCATATCTTTGTCTTACTAATAGTTTCCCCTAAAAAAAGGGGAATATACCACACATACGTTCATAGAGGTGCTAGTGTACGCGAGTAAAAAATCGGCTCGCATATAAGGGGCTCATAAGCAATTTCTCTCTTCATCTCTGAATATTATACTAAAGCGCATTTAAATACATTTTACTTCACGGAATTTTATTCGAATATTTAGATTGTACCTCGTAATTATTATTCATTTTTTAATCATTTTTCTTATGGATACTATAATGTTATCATTGCGTCGGAATTTTCAGATAAGCGAACAAGCTCACGGATTTATTGCTATATAAAATTCCCCTTTCATCAATCATGTATTATAATACGGTTTTTAATGCGGCACGCAACAAACGTTCGTTATCGCAACATTTGCTAGGTTTCATTTTAATAAGCCTTTATCGCTTCTTTCACGCCACGGGGCACACTCGCGAGAGCTCGTGCCACCCCGCGTTTCCTTGTTACTATTCCGCCGGTATAATGCTTAATGTTTAAAGGAATTTCCAGAAGTTCTCCGGCTAGCTACGTGCCTTATCTCCAGGCCGGCTCTCATTTTTTAACTTTGCCCTTGCGTCTCTTACCTCCACCATCTACTCGAATAAACTGAACGAACTATTTTAAGCGGGGTGCAGCTCTAAGAGCGATTTCGGTCAGCCCGCCGCGGCGAATAAAGTAACTTTTTAAATAGCGAAAGCCCGAGATAGAATCGTTTTCTAAATCATATAATAAATTATACAAACGTTTAAGATTCATTTTTATTCATGTTTGCTTTTAGAATCCCGACGCCGGGCTGTAAAATTTTAGAAGCGACTCTTTAACTTGTAAAAACCGAGCTTTCATGCTGCCCGCGAATGTTCCGCTGTTTCATTCAAATTCCGTTAAGACTTTAATCTCGTTTGTTCTACTGCGACATTTTTTGTACGACCAATTTGGCCCTACAAATAAAGAATAGGGCTTTTTAATTTTAAAAGAAGATTCAGGTTAAAACAATACAGCCGAGATTTCTGTTTCTTTACCGTACCAGGTGAATTGGACCGTGGAATTAAATTACCCCAGAGAAAAACAAAGGGAAACTCATTTAGTTGTAAAAAAAAACGAGAGAGCCACGAAATGAAAGATAATTGTCGGCAAGAGATATTAATTAAGAATATTAATTGTTATATTAATAAAAAGAATATAGAGAAAACGCGGAGACACAGTGCATATAGTGAAAATGCTGAAATGTTGAAGCGTAGAATTTTGTTATATTCGTAATTCAGGTTTTATATGATTGCGCATATCTGCAATTTTGGCGAATGTACAGATAGAGGTTAACCTCTCCAATTTTATATTTTTCTACATGTTATCGCGGTCGCTCATATACATATATATGTATATACATTCAACAATTTTTGTTAATGCACGTAACATTTGTCGAATGCACGAACATTTTGTTGAATGCCTGTACGAAGTAAATCTGGAGTTTCAGATCAGTGCAATAAAGTATCGACAAATCGCGTCCCTCTTCCCATTAACTCGTATCCCTATTATGCTTGTTCAAGTAACATGCGCAATGGTGATAGCATCGCGCAGAATTGAGATTTCCCGCGACCGTTTGCATTTCTATTCTACACATACATGTGTGTAGCTAACGCTGTATGCAAATCGGTAGTTGCGTGTCCCTTCAGATATCAGGCTTAAACCCGTTGTGTGTTAATTCGCAACGAACCAGGCGTCTGCGTTTATTAGCGTGTGGAACTTATCAGCCCAGATGATTACAACTTCCAACTCGTTCGCGTTTCTCTCTTTCCTCTCTCGATGGCCGGATAACGAGTAAACAGCCGGTGACATTCTTCACGTCGCGACATTACTATTCTTTTTTTTTTATTATTATTATTCCACTCCTATTGTAATTTTCAATAGTTCAATTAATCAATTCGATGTGCAATTCTTTATGTTTAGGCGAAAAAGAGCATCGAAGTAAATTTTTTGTTATTTTATACAAATTCTATACTAAAAATTATTTACGTAAAAATACCTTGAAAACCAGGTAATTTTAGAATTCATGGTTGGTGAAGTGGAACTTGAATTCTAAATTCAGGCAATTCTTAAATCGACTAGCTAAAACCCGGAGGAAAGGTGGATAATATTTATGCCACTGGAAATATCTATTTTTGTCTGTCACGTGGATCGTCGGGCGAAAAATATTTGTCCACCATTTATGGAGCGTTTATTTTCTTTTTAAAAATGAGTCGGAGAAAAATATTTGGAAACGCGGTTACGCACAATTTTAAAAAATATTTCAGCGATGCTCGCCGTAAAAGGAAATTTCTCCTATGTTTTAAATTTTTAAATTAAGCAAACTATGATAAGAGAAAACACACGAAATTTTTTTTCCTTTTACCGAGGAAAAATTTAAGTGAAGTATTTGAGGTCCCGTGTTAGATGGAGTAAAATATTCACCCCCTATAAAATGTATCATCCTAAAGCGAACGCCGTGCCATGCCTGAAAATTCCTCGCATTCCTTTCAAACAACATCATAATCTGCGACCTCGTAAAATGTCTCGCGTCTAATAAATTTATGGACGACTCTATGCATTTACTGGCCACGTAATTAACTTATTCCGTGATACATACATACGCGTATGTAAAATGAGATAAAAATAGATGTAATTCGTAATTGAAGAAGATAAATAAAAAAAAATTCTACACGCTTTATTAGCTTTAATACGAGTATCAGGGTGAATTGAGGTTTTTATTAATCTATGATTTTTTTAAGCCGACGTTCAGCAATTCTTTTTATATTTCTTAGGGAAATTCCATTTTTTCTCAGGAAACATTACTGCGACTAACATATCAATTTCAAGTTAGAACAAATTAGAACGACACACGCGAGACTCGGATAAACCTGGCCTCCATTCTTTATTCGCTGTTTGATAGCAGCCCGGCGCTCGATCATCGTAACGACGTTCTCGCGTATCAACCGGTTCAGGCCAGGTATATCTCTGACGGAAACTAATTTGCACGTAACTGCGTGTGCCCGGGCTTATCGAGCCTGCCGGGTTAGCAATAAAAGCCCGATTACGCTTCCTTGAAACTGATATCCTACAATAAGGGAGTCTATCTACGTGGCACGATGTATTATTCAGAACCTTTCTACTCTCGTTTCTTTTCCAACGAAAATAATACGCGTATCACGAGAGTCGAAAGATTAAGAAAGAAATGAATATAGTATCAGGGCGCTTAAACAAATAGAATGGCCAAATCCAAATTTTTGTTGATGAAATAAATAGAACATCATAATCGCATACGACTTAAATAATATGTGCTGACCTGATGTTGAGTGTTTGGCCAGTGATATGAGTCAACGACAGAATATAATTCATGAAAACTAATATTAGGTTGGGGAAAAAAAATCCATTAGTCTGATGTTTATTTCGAAACTTAGATTTGAACATTCAAATTTTGCAAAACTTGAAGGGATACCCCTTCACATTTTAACAATTTCTTTAAATTGCTTTTTCTCGGAATCTAATGTATAGAAAAATCTGAAACCCTGGGTAAATGTTCTACTATATGAGGAGAATATCTGAGCATACTTTCCACCCGATTGGCCAACTTTTAATTTTTACGAAATTTTGAAGGGTCGATTTTTTCAAAATCCCTGTTGATTTTTTCAAAATCGGGCGAAAATTTCATGGTCGCCGATCGGGCTGAAAGTATGCGCACATGTTCCCCTCTTATAGAAACTCATTCACGCAGGATTACAGCAATCTCCATCGCTTAGATTCCGAGATAACCGAAATTTTCTGAAAACCTTAAAAGTGTGCAGATCGGGAAGAAATTATGCTCATATATTGGGTTCATATAGTAGTAAATGTACCCATGATTCTAGCCTTCTAGCTACATTGGATCCCGAGATACAACGACTTTTCGAAAATCGAAAAAATCTAAAGCGGTACCCCTGTCGATTTTTTCAAAATCGGGAGAAAATTTCATGGTCGCCGATCGGGCTGAAAGTATGCGCACATGTTCCCCTCTTATAGAAACTCATTCACGCAGGATAACAGCACTCTCCACCCCTTAGATTCCGAGATAACCGAAATTTTCTGAAAACCTTAAAAGTGTGCAGATCGGGAAGAAATTATGCTCATATATTGGGTTCATATAGTAGTAAATGTACCCATGATTCTAGCCTTCTAGCTACATTGGATCCCGAGATACAACGACTTTTCGAAAATCGAAAAAATCTAAAGCGGTACCCCTGTCGATTTTTTCAAAATCGGGAGAAAATTTCATGGTCGCCGATCGGGCTGAAAGTATGCGCACATGTTCCCCTCTTATAGAAACTCATTCACGCAGGATAACAGCACTCTCCACCCCTTAGATTCCGAGATAACCGAAATTTTCTGAAAACCTTAAAAGTGTGCAGATCGGGAAGAAATTATGCTCATATATTGGGTTCATATAGTAGTAAATGTACCCATGATTCTAGCCTTCTAGCTACATTGGATCCCGAGATACAACGACTTTTCGAAAATCGAAAAAATCTAAAGCGGTACCCCTGTCGATTTTTTCAAAATCGGGAGAAAATTTCATGGTCGCCGATCGGGCTGAAAGTATGCGCACATGTTCCCCTCTTATAGAAACTCATTCACGCAGGATAACAGCACTCTCCACCCCTTAGATTCCGAGATAACCGAAATTTTCTGAAAACCTTAAAAGTGTGCAGATCGGGAAGAAATTATGCTCATATATTGGGTTCATATAGTAGTAAATGTACCCATGATTCTAGCCTTCTAGCTACATTGGATCCCGAGATACAACGACTTTTCGAAAATCGAAAAAATCTAAAGCGGTACCCCTGTCGATTTTTTCAAAATCGGGAGAAAATTTCATGGTCGCCGATCGGGCTGAAAGTATGCGCACATGTTCCCCTCTTATAGAAACTCATTCACGCAGGATAACAGCACTCTCCACCCCTTAGATTCCGAGATAACCGAAATTTTCTGAAAACCTTAAAAGTGTGCAGATAGGGTGGAAATTATGCTCACATATTGGGTTCATGTAGGAGTGAATGTACCTATGATTCCAGCCTCCTAGCTACATTGGATCCCGATATACAACGAATTTTCGAAAATCTAAAAAATCTAAAGGGGTACCCATTTGGAGATAACATAATGGATTTCTTTTTCCCCAACCTAATATTAATTTACTATACATTAAATAAAACTTTTGATTTTTGCAATGGCTAGATCTAAGAAGTCTTCCATTATACGAATTTTAAATAGAAACTCTAATTCACCATGACGCGGTAATACGACCCAGCATTAGCCAGACCCAGTGGTACGAGTCAACGATAAATCGACCAGTTCAGCAAAGGGAAAACTCTGATTAATTGAAACCGGCGATCCCTCGCGGCCAGTTGAAAGTAAGGATTTAGTCCTTCCTCGGTTAAACAGAGAAAGAGAGGGGATATCTAATTCGATACTCGGACGTGTTCCTTGCGCGACGACGACGACAGCGGTGACAGTTCGACGAACAATTTCAACGCACTGGCCGGCACTAATGCCTGGGCCAGTTACGCTACGAATACATTTGCAAGTGTAAGCCACGAGGCCGTTCGGGAGAAGCCCCTGACCAAATACCGGGCGAACGAGCACACACCGGGGCTACTACTAGTAGGCGACCGGCACCCTCATACCCGGGGCTCTCACTGTCTCACGCGCACACCCTCGCGATTCCACACCGGCTGACTGGAACGACTGGAAGTACCGGCTTGCTCTGGAATTCTCCCGACTCGCGAATATATACCGCCAATTCGAATTCCAGCCAGACCTGGCCTGTCGATCGGACCCCGATTATCCGCCGCGGTCCGTTTAGAGGAAATCCGGCCAGTCTGCGGAGATATTGTTACTCCTCTGCTATCGATCAGCCTGACAATCAGGTGATAACTGCGTGTGACGGGGCTGCCCCGATCCTACCTCATCCCCTGCTCTCGCCTCGGGTAAAAATCGATCAATCGCCGGGCCGAGCGCAACCGAACATTCGGAGTTTCAACGATTTCGAGACTCGCGATAACGCTCGACGTATCCATGTACATTTTGTAATGCTATCCAAGTTATAAATACCAGTTATGCGCGTAAGAGTTGTTACACATAGAAAAGAATAAGAATTCCTATCGAAATAATTATTTATTCGTCGATTATACCGAAGCGCGATTTGTACAGCTTCGGATAATTATTTCGGACCCACTACTGCTTATGTGTGAGTCCCTTATTAGGACAATATTCAAAAGTAATAATAAATCTATGCTAATAAATCTAACTGTTTTTATTTCGAAATGTCAATATTATGTCAGAAGCCAGCAGCATTAATGCCAGATCGAGCACTGAAAAAATGAGGCATAGATTTATTATTACTTTTGCATATTGTCCCAAAAGGGGACTCACACATAAGCAGTATTGGATCCGGAATAATTGTCCGAAGCTGTACATATTTTCACGTATAGGATAGTCTAAGGATCTGGAAATACGAATAAAATCTACGCACACGAATATTGTTTCAAAGCCTGAGGGGATAAAAAGTAGACACCGGAACGTTAGTAATCTCCGTGGAAAATGGAGCAAAAAAAAAAACTAGTAAAATTCAAACGTATAAAATATACTTATGTATACGTGCGAATATTATTTCGTTGCGAAAATCCGCGGGCAAATGACACGAAAAAGCGCGGAGGACGATGAAAAAGCGGAAGGTAGCAGATGCAGAGGAGGAGGTCGATCCGGCAAGCCTACGGACGGAGAAGACCTATCTGTCCACGGAGGCAAAAAGTTTCTTCATTTGTCGTCCACCCCCGCGCGCGGTCCCGGTTCTCCGTGTCCGGATTCGAGGAAGCGAAAGTTCGAAAAAGTCCGGTTCCGGGCTACACGGCTCGTAACACGTGTCCACCGATGTCCAACTTTTTCCATGATACGCGCTTGCGGATGACGAAGATTCCTTTTCCGGTGGCCACCGATCCGTGGGGTTTGGATGTACACAAACGCACATGCACGTTACCCGTGTATTCCCGTGTGAATCGCATGAAAAGTCCGAGCAATTTGATTCGCGCCGGAACAGAGTTACGCCTCCGGTAAAGAGGCTTTGGAGAACCGCGCGAAAAGTGAATAGGAAGTGCCGTTTGTGGATCGACGCACGCCACGCACTTGTATATGACGCGCGTGCACGTACGTATGTATTATAGTATGGACGTGATACGCGAGATCCCACGGGCAATCACGCGCCGCGTCAACTCGATTCGCCGGAACTACGATCGACGAATAAATAATCGATGAAACGGTTCCCTGTTGAAAACGCGAAGGAGGGAACTGATATTGAAATTACGCCAGACATATTAAATAATGCACCGTACAATTGGAACAAAGTTTCTTGGAATCTTTCAAGGTGTACATTAACAACGAAACGTTTTACTATTTCCGTTGAATTAACCCTCTATGGGCCGAATTTTTGTTGTAAATCGCGAGAAATTAAGGGAACGAAAAATCAGCAACTTATAACCTTACATATGCAGATGAAAAAAAAATTGTTCCGTTTAAACAATTTTATTGCAATATATTCACTATGTGACTTTCAGATAACGACCTATAATGTTTGCGTCTCTTTGTATAAAAACTGCTAAACAAACAATAAATTAAAATGTGACCTGAAAGTTATACTGGCTCATAGAGGGCTAAATTAATAAGAATTAATTTTAAACTGAAGCTGAACCGAAGAGAAATGGAGAAAAATGCGGTTTCGGGCGGAGAGAAATTAAAAATTCGAAGAACAATTAGGCGAAGGATTGAGAAGCGAAGAAAGCCGGAATGGACGAAGGGAAATTAAATCTACTATTCTGGTATTCTAAACCAGCCTCGTTACCATAGAGAAACGTAAGGATCCCGTGCTGAGACGACGAGAAGGCATTGTTACACGCAGGACGAGCAGCGAGGAAATCCGCGTTTCCTGTTTCAGAAGTTCTCTTCGGGTTTTGGTGCGCTCGCGTGCTTTCCCTCTCGTGTTATAACGCGTCGCCGAATCGTTGCCTTCTAATTGCAAGAAGAAACTCTTCGCGAATTGCGAGTGTACGCGTAATTCGATTCGAACGTATCGTACGTAGTTCGGTAATTGCTAATCGGAGATCGTTGTACCAAGCAGCGTGTTCAACTGTCAATCGGAACGCGACTAGTGGATGCGAGACTTCTTACGTGTGTTAGCTGCTTCTTGAAATGAAAACTAGATGTACTCGCGACTGACAGACTTGATCGATAATTGGAATTAATTAATCTGCAAATGCATACTGTTATTCTAGTTATATCGACTGACTAATCATCGAGTCGTTTGCAATTTTACTATGCAAGCAATAAGATCAGTTAAAAAAAAAACAAATTTAATGCATGAAATATATAAACAAAATTTAAAGTTTTACGATTACAATTAAAAAATGAGCTAAAAGATATTTAGAAGCCTATAAAGTAATTCTGTACATTTCATGTGTATTATTCTTAATATTTGAAAATATGTTCAAACACTTTCTAACAGTAAAATGTCTAAACAAAGAATTAAATCTTTACGCTGCTTATTTTTTTAAAATGTTGAACTAATCTGGTTTATAGGATGTTTAGAATTGATCTATATAATGATCCCTGGAGGTAATGTGACATCGCTGTTTCTTATACTTGTAAAAATTATAATTGTGTACGAATTCAGTAAGAGCCATTCTTGCCAGAAATATGATATTGGCATTTACCCGCTAAGCCACTGAGTTCCATACCATGTATAGCCAGTAATTGGTTGCATGAACTGTACACAAGCTAATGTCTGTTAGTAGGGTGTTACGCGTGATCCGCAGCGCGTATGGGAAGTTGTTAAATCTTAAACATACGTCTCTTCGCGCGAGTGAGTAAGCGGATTATAGTCGGAAGAAGTACAGAATGTTATAGGAGTGGATGGGAAGGTCAAAGAGAAGGTAAAGCTAATCTTTTACCGCATCGTTGTCATCATCAGTCCGCCGTTGAAACTTTCTCCAGCAAAACATAATCCAGCGTAATCACGTAAATCACGGTTATAGAGTTGTGAATTGGTACGAGCTATATATATGATACGAATTATATCGATTCATAAAAACTGCTAAAGCCTATCAATACACATCTGTATTGATAAAATATGAATTTATATATTCATTAAGTTTATACAGGATGCATTATATTTCGCAGGAATTATTATACGATCGTAACATTTTCTATGGTAGAAAAAAGTAAAAACTAATTTAACCCTCTATGGATCGAATTTTTGTTTTAAATCACAAGAAATTAAGGGAACGAAAAATCAGAACAAAAATTGTTCCATTTAAACAATTTTATTGCACTATATGCACTACGTGACTTTCAGATAACAACGTCCTACAATGTTTACACTTCTGTGTATAAAAACTGGTAAAATAGTGATAAATTGAAATGTGGCCTGAAAGTTACATGGACCCGTAGGGGGTTAATCCACATAATATTTTCCTGAATGTAATAGAATGTAATAGAGGAAAATACATAATCTATCAGAACAATCAGCGGTTAGTACTTCTAATTGAATCAATCGCGGAGACAAAAATAGACTAATAGTTGTGCCAATATAATTATTATTAACAATGGGTCTAATTGTATGGATCGGAACTGTAATTGAATTTCGGAAACGTATAGGAGCTGTGCCACGCGGCATCGAAAGTGGCTTGACAATTCAGGATGCCCGTAGTCGCGATTAGGTTTATTTGCGGCTGACCACCGAGAACTATGTCCAACATCCTGAAAATCAATGGGGTACCTAACAGCGAGTACAACATGATCCGGACAAGGGCATCGAAGGGAGGAGAAACGGTTAGATAAGCGCAAGATTGGATTTGCCGAAACAATAGCCCCCTCCGCCTCGGAGAACGGACGCTTGATTACCAGATAGATAATTATAGATGCCGCGATGATTTGTATTAATGGGCTGCGGGCGATACTTATTGTTACCTACCGCACCGATTCATCATTCTCGATGTGTAACTCAATGGAAATCTATTAACCTCAGTCTTCTATCACCTATAAAACGATTTTCCGTGGAATATATCTGGTTTTTCGATTTTCGAAATATCCCTTGCAAGTTCATTAACGTCGTATAATTTGTTTTCAACAATATGTATATTAAAAGCATTAATGCTCTTTAATGAATAAAATATTCACTGAATTATGTAGATTTTCCAATTACACGCGCATTAGCATAATTAATGCGAATAATAAAAAGTTTCAAGAAACAAAAGGAATATAGTTATTTTATCGAATTAATAACTTTTTTATGTATCGCAAGTGTCTTGAAACATTCTAGAGATAAATTTCGGAATAATGCGCTATCACTCTAACTTAGTCGTCGAACGCGACGCTTACACAGTCTGCTCGATGTAATTTATTATTTACATAGCTCGGCTAAAGCGTCGTGTAACGCGGGACCACGAGCAGCCAACCCGTAATGATAATGACTATAACAATGGTCGCGACAATGAAGTTCAAATTTAGCCGCCACATAAAGCTATCGCGCGGCAAGCTTGTTGTCGTTTCGAAAGGGAATGATGAATGAACGAGAGCTGCAGCAATTTATCATAATAATGAGTCCGGGATGAGCAAGAAGGGCTTCCAACTCTAATTATCTTATGTACCAGAATAATCCGGTCGATACTGGAGTGTTTTCAAGTCGCCTTAGTTTCCGACAAGTTCCACACAGGGGCGTAACCAACTGATTAACGGACATTTAAAAAAAAGAGATTAAAATTCGTGACAACTAATTAATCTACTGATACTGTAAATACAAAATAAACTTGAAAATTACGAAATATTGATCTATGTCCATTAATCAAGTAATAACGTTACTGTTTAAATCAAACTTCATGACAGATTTATCAAATTATAATATGCACATACCATTGAATTCTATAGAAATAAATTAAGTTATATATTAAGTTAATATTTACATATATAAATCACGAAATATTAATTTTTTTTATAGAGTTTAATAACATAAAAAGTAGATAGAAGTAGCAATATTGTTTTTCGAATCTTTAATTTCAATTCACTCCTGGCGTCAAGCAAAATGTTTACGCGAAAAAAAAAAAAACTTCGGCGATCGTGTCGATGACATGACGATATTTTCCGAAGGAACTTCGTCCGCGAAAAACACGTATCAACAACTCGCGTTTGATGAACCGTTCACAAAAGCACGCAAACAGCTTTGAAACGACGACACCGCGGTCAAAAGCTGTTGACTTACGAATTACGTGAAACTTGCGATTTACATGCTCGTCCACCCTCGCTTTTAACTGCGACATTTGCGAACGTTAACCGAAGCCTGGAGGTAACGCGCGTAACTTGTCTTATTTAAATAAACTATACGCGTTTCACAAAGAATTTGTGTTAACTTTCCGAATGCTATTCTTTAAATAAATACATTTACCATGCATCTCTTAAAAGATTTCTTTTTTTTTCTTTTTTAATTGTACTATGAAGGAAACTATTTTTATTTTGCATGGGTATGTACAGTAATCGTTTCGCTGAAAGAGTCTTTGGTTTTTGTTAAGCACTTGTTGTCAAAAGAAGATTATCAGAAGACAACAAGTTTTAACTGGAAGTTCGTTAGCCTGCAATCGGTTTTAGAAAAAACTAGCTAGCTAAAAGATAGTACCATTCAACCTATCATAACCCTCAGCTTCGGTTTTCTAAACAAAACCGACAGGTTTTTATAAAACGAACAATAGTAACCCGTGAACAAACAAAAAGATATGCGTTCAGGTTGAAGCGGGCCCGTTAGTTCGCCCAGATGAAAAGTGTCAAGCTGACAAACACCTCGTCAAATGCTAGTGCCAACAATCTGACGGCGCAACGAGGCGATGTTCGTCGGTAACGAACGATAAACTTTTCCCAACGTAGATAGACGCGGGCGGGGGAAATATTTTCTACTGGCTGGCGTGTCGCCCTCAATGGATCCCCGAGGACTCGTTCCCGATCCCACAGTGCCGGATGACGGTCTCTAGGAACGGGTTAACGGTATACGTCGAGGTACTACCCGGGAGACTACTAATAAAGAGCATAACTGAATACGACTAGGTAAAACTGTTATACTTCCCGAATCGTATTAAAGTTTGATGTCTGCGGTTTCAAGACAAAATGACGTAGATATACGAATCTAGTCCACCTAAAAACTTTCCGCGCATGATTGAATTATTCCACGGGAACGTTTCAAACTGAACTACATTCGCTGGCTGGTTCTATATTTTCAAAGATCTAAATTGAAATCGTCGAACAACAGTTATCATCAGACTATATGCATCTCTAAGAAAAATGTGCTAAATAATACACTATGACATTTAAATAATAAAACAAAAAAATACAGAAAAATATGAAATATATAAATTTCAGTTTTTAAAATATATATCTATATTTAAAATATTTTTTACATTGATTATTACGTAGTTTCTCATTAAAGAAATTCATCCGATTACTATTTCTGATAATTCGATAATGATTCAATTCGAAGGAGACGATAACTGATTCAGTAAAATTTCGAACATCCCTAACCGAACGATTACGACTACGTAGGACCAGCCTCCTAAACTTCAGTAGCGACTCCGTCCGCCATAACCATCACCGGAGGTTGCTCCTCGTTTAGCCTTATGGAGCGGCCCTTCCTGCGTCCATTTCCGGTGTCTTCGAGCGGCGTACTCGAGGAATGTCTTTCGGGGTCAACAGCCCGCTCGATCCTCCGGGATCATCCGGCCTCGGCAGCCATCCAGAACGTCGCCGAGGATCCGTTTCCAACTCCGTTTCGCTAATGACTACGGTTCTTCATATTTTACGACGCCCCGTTGCGTTATCGCGAATCCCTGATCGTATTCAAGTATTCATAAGTTGTCTTTACCCGTCTATCCCGTTTAAGCCCGCGTTCAAGCATTGTCCACCGATGAATAATTAGTTAACGATTCTCTTTGTCAGTTTATTCGTCCAATCAAAAATCGTTTGACACACGGACCGATAAAAACAACTGATATATCTACCTGTTTCAGAATTATTCGGAATTTATTCCGCGTTCACATTCCAACAATTTAATTGCGAAAAACGTCACACGGCAACGGCATTAATTCCATTCGCCCCGGATGAAAACACAATTTCGCAGAAATGTTAAGTCAGAGGTGGGTGACGTGTAAGGAGATTTAATTAACACTATACAAGCCGTAATTCAGCTATTGTTCGCATCGACAGAGACGGACATTCCATTAAATCCTTCAATTAAGTTGGAATGCGTGCAATAGTCGCGTAAAACCGGCCAAGTAAATCGTCGAATGGCAGTACGCAGCCAATTTGGCGTCCGCCGACAGTTTGACGCGCGAAACGCGCTCGTTTCGCTTCGCGGCCGAAAAGTATAATTGCCTCTGCCTCGAACGAAAGCTCGTAAAGAGCTTCTCTGTTGCCCGCCCGTTTCGGATTATTTCCTGTAGACGCCGCCGTAAACGAAACTAATGCAAACTATTTCACGGAATAATTCACCGTTTCTATTATTATCGTTCACCCTCGTTCTCCTCCTGTTTATTCACTCCATCTGTTTTACGTGTGATAAAAGGTGTGTCGGGTAAAATGCATTTCAAATTTTAAGTCATAAGAGAAACGATGATAAACTTGACAGGAAGGACATAAAGAATAATGAAATTCATCTCGAAATTCTACCGATCGAACGTTAAAAAAAATATCTCGAGCGATATCGTTTTCAGATGTTATTCGCAGCGGAATAAAGAAACACAACACATTTCGTCCGCCAACAGAATATTGAATTCTATTATACGTCGTCATAAATTCTCTTAAAAATTTTTCGACGATATCGAGTTGCACTCGGGAGTCGGTCATTTAAAAAGAAAACGTGAAATAGCTCTCAGTCCCATTCGAGGATCTCAAATTTTCCACTCGCGCAACAAAACGGCTTCCGTGCTCGGACGTTCCAAATATCCAAAAAGCTCTCGTCTGACTCCTCCCGCGTATACGAGCCGTCCCGTTGTGTCGTAAACAAAGTATCAACGTTTTCACTGTATTAGTACTCGCTTTAGGTTATATTTTCACTGTTTACCATTCCCATGTCAAATGGCTGCCCGCTAGCCGAGGCAGGAAAGGACCGATTTGAATTACAAATTTACATTCGCCACTAGCACCCCGTAATTGTTACACTGCCGAAAATTCCACGACAAAGGAATTCATATTATAATCCAATTTGCCTTAAAAAGTGCCACTGGCCATTCATTCGGTGAATATCCTATTATACATGAAAGAAAATAATTTTTATCTCTTTAACACTAGATTGCCCAAAGAAGTCATTTTGACTGCTTCCTATTTTCAATTAGAAAAAAAATTGTGTATATAATGATACAATTCCTTACAAAGTTTTCTTATTATTAATATTTACTAAAACTGTAAATAATATAAGAAAATATTAAAAATTAATATTAAATAAATTTCTTTACACCTTAGTTATTATTTCACGATGAAGTCATTTTGA
>SHCU01000003.1:1948479-1973963 GCA_004307685.1 Ceratina australensis
ACTTCGAGCATACACTGTACGAAATCACAAAGTATAGTCGAATGGAATTACAATTGGTATTTAATTTATTTTAGCTGAGCTATTTTCTTTCTGCTTCGTAGCATGAGATGGTATAATATAATATGTATGATAAATCAGAAAATTCAAACTCGAGAAATTGTAAACGGCCTTTCATGCGCATCGACCTAATACGTATAATTCCGCCTTTGATCCTAATTGAACGTACTTCCTTTCAATTCACGTTCTATAAGGGTTATTCAAACATTTGTTAACCGTTCACAAGCCATAAAAGCGGGGAAAACCCGAATTTGAAGAGGATGTTGAAGATTTACTGAATGAAACATGCAAACGCCTAAATCTATTTTGAGAGAGAGGAATATCATTTATTTAAACAATAAAGATCAGTTTCGCTTGTAAAGGATTTAATTTAAAAAACGCGTGTTGTGTTTCATAAGTGTATCACAATTGTTCAGGTAGGTGAACGAAATTTATAATGACGATAGCGTGTATCTACAATGGGAAATAACAAAATAAAAATTGACGAAATATTTTTCATGTTACCTTCACCTTCTTTTGTAGACCTGATGCGGCGGTAGGATCAGAAGGTCCCTCGATGCCAGCATCACCTAGAGTAAATATTTGAGGAGTAACTTCGCTACCATGGCAATACTGGTCCTGATGAGGGCTGCTCGATCTCGCCTTCGGTGCGTTTCGCTTTAACATTGCCGTGTCACTTTGCGAAATCAAAGTTTTTCATGCGCAATTGCCGTCGTCAACAGAAAACTAGTTTAAAGGCTTGCGCTACGAAAATTGACAACCTGATGATCTAAAGATGTAGTAACACTCCTTGATAGTAAAACGCATTACAAGCTTATTTTATTAATTTGCCAAATTTACAGTACACCTGTAAATTTTTACGATTTTTTGACATTGCTGTTTCTCGGGATCTAATGTACAGAAAAATCTGAAACCCTGGGTAAATGTTCTACTATATGAGGAGAATATCTGAGCATATTTTCGACCCGATCGGCAAACTTTCGATTTTTGCGAAATTTTGAAGGGGTACCCCTGTCGATTTTTTCAAAATCGGGCGAAAATTTCATGGTCGCCGATCGGGCTGAAAGTATGCGCACATGTTCCCCTCTTATAGAAACTCATTCACGCAGGATTACAGCACTCTCCATCGCTTAGGTTCTGAGATAACCGAAATTTTCGGAAAACCTTAAAAGTGTGCAGATCGGGAAGAAATTATGCTCACATATTGGGTTCATATAGGAATAAATGTACCCATGATTCTAGCCTTCTAGCTACATTGGAGCCCGAGATACAATGACTTTTCGAAAATTGAAAAAATCTAAAGGGGTACCCCTGTCGATTTTTTCAAAATCGGGCGAAAATTTCATGGTCGCCGATCGGGCTGAAACTATGCGCACATGTTCCCCTCTTATAGAAACTCATTCACGCAGGGTAACAGCACTCTCCATCCCTTAGATTCCGAGAAAAACGAATTTGAAGAAAAAATTAAAAGTGTGCACGTCTAAAAATATGCTCACATATTCTACTCATATAGTACTACATACACCGAAGATTCCAGACTTTTCGCTACACTAAATCCCGAGTGAAAACGAATTGTCAAAAATTTAAAAAATCTAAAGGGGTACCGCTTGGGGATAACATAATGGATTTCTTTCTCCCCAACCTAATATATTTGCGCACACGTGTATCGGCTACGCATAACCAGTATCTATAAAACATAAGCATTATACTTTCTAATGCATTAGGAGGCAACAGACCTTTCCGGTGGTCCTTCAACCGAACGCAAATGACGGAGGGCACCGAGCCAAACGATCAGCCTTAATGATCGTTTCTTCGACAACGTTCAACATTTCCATCGAATATCCTTACGAATTCTATGTTTTTCAATCAGAGTCTACTGGTTTAACAAAAAACATGAAATTAATTTACGTTTTGGTTCAATTTCACGTGTGCGAGCTTCATTTCGCGGTTAATTTGTTACTGAATTAAATGAATTCTCATTATAACGGCAATTGGAAAAATATTCAGTTATTATAGTCTCTTGTTACTCTAATGGTTTACGATTACAAGTTACGGTAATAAAATTACGCACGACAATTAGCGAGCTATAATGAATTGTTTCCCGATCTGATTGCTCACGCTATCGTACAATCAAACCGATTGCTGTACTGTGTAGAACACAGGGTATTGTCGGTCGCAGCTGTGTAATCGCGCTATAGACGTCTAATGAAACGACAAGAATTAACGAGTTGTTGTAATCGATGTAAATTGAATTAACATGTAATTGAGGAAACTTACTGAAAATTTAATGAATATTCTTTTATTCATATTAGGCATATCGTCCAAAAATGGAATAAATATTCAATATTTGAGTGAATGGGCCATTAGACCGACAGTATGGTCACGATTATCGTCCCATTATACAGAAATTTCATGTCCGCGTCCTGGAATGTAGAATTATAGTATCCCTTAATATATGTTCCATATATAAAATTACTAATGGTGAGTGCGAGCAATCCCTACATTATTGCTTAGTGAAATTTTAATATTCTTAAGCGGGAGTTCCGTGTAAACACGTAAATGTCATAAATAGTTGGTCAAGAGACGATGCGTTTGCGTTTTTTTCTGATGAACTTCGGTAGCATTTGATGTACATATATACATCATGTCGATCGTGTCGTTCATTAAGTCAGCGAGTTTCGTCTAGGCGTAAGTGATATTCGTGCACGATTACACGCGCTTTACGGTGGAGCGGATGCAGAGGAGCCCGGGATTAACTTGTGAATTCGCGGTGAATACCAAAGTACGGCGGATCAAGGATCAAGGATCAAGGATCGTGCGTAGCAGCAAACTTATCGGGACCGAGGGCCGAACCCGATTGCAAGGATAATAATTAATTGATATTGCCTTTTGACCGATGCACGGAAACACGATATCGGTAAAATCTCATTACGGTCGTCCGTTACGTAGACAGAATTACACCAACTTGAATGATAAGCCAATATCGCTCGTGCTTCACTGTGAAATTCAATGAAATCGCAAACGTGGTTGGATTGTAGCTACGCATATACGTATTTTATAATGCGCCTTTTATTAAACGTATTTGTTCATTTTTAATTAAATATGTACTTGTAATTTTCTAATGATGTATTCTCTCGTTTATATTAGGTTTACATTCACTTGTGTAAGTGTAATTGAACTGGCATGTTGCAAAATTAATTCAAGTGAACATAACCATAGCCATCCTCAAATTAGCAGTTGACTAGTGGATGGCCTAAGACTGCAAACCGCTGTATATTCAGGCTTTAGAAGACAGACTTGCAGCGAGAATGGTGAGCGATGGTGGTAGTTGGGGGTCGTTAAGGGGGGTGACCGGGGATGGTAGCGGTGGTTCCCCGTGACAGAGGAGTGAGAGGCGGCCACAAGGTGTGTTGGTATGGCCCCAGGGGTTAATAGATGGCCGATGTCCCCTCGTCGAGGTCAGACACTGTGTCACCTTCCACGTTCGTCATTACGAATGCAGATTGGACCTGCCACCATTACCCTGGCGCCTATCTAATCGTCGCCGAGACCGACCACGAAACTTCTCGTCTGTGCGCGGAAAATTGCCCATTGTCGTACCTAGAGGCGGGCGGCTGCTCTTTCAAATGCTTTTCTCCGTTCGAGAACGTGGCTACCGTGTCCGAAAGTCAGGTTTCTGACACCTCGTTAATCGCTAATATTCATTCGGTTCGTAGAATTGCTGAGATCTATAGTTACTTCGTTTAGATTTCTATTCCGTTGCAGACGAAAAATATACTTCAAGCATAATTGAAATTTCCCCTCTGAACTTTTTAACTTACTTAATTGTGGTTTTTGTACATGCTTAGTACTTCGTACTTTACTCGCATGAACGTGATACCGGCCAACAACTATACCTCTACCGCCCTATCGAGTTTTTGTTACGACCTACATTTCATTCGATTAACGATAGCCACAATAATTGGGAAAGCTTCTTGCATCGGGTTTCCAGCGAGATAATTCGAGGTAAACCAACGGAGCTTTATTATACGACATTTAATCGAATTTGACGTAGTATTCGACGATACCTATCCGAAAGTTTATTTTACTTTATTAAAACACTGTCCAGTCTTTATAGAAAGGATTTGAGTATATTTTGTTAATTGTGAATTATTTAATACCGTTCCGCTCGGCGATCGTGAATTCAATAAATGTATCGTATGCGTGAGATTTTACAGAATAATTTCCCGTGGGCGAGACGTTAAATTTTCAGCGGTACGGCTGACATGTAGAAACAATAAATTATCAACAATGATACGGTACGAATCGATTTATAGGCGATTCAAAAGCGTGTAATGAATATTTTGTACGGCACGTATGGCTCTTTTGAATGCAAATATAGCCGCCGCCGAGTAAGCGTGAGAAGTATTTTGAAAAAAGAAGAATAAAAATGAAAAAACAACAGCGCTTTTAGCGTAGAGGTTTACAAAATGTGATTATTTCTCGCTTCAGTGACTCATGTAAATCCCTAGAACCCACCAGGAACGCGTGTCACCGTCATCCCGAAATTACGAATAATTCCGTTTTAAGCTTGCATCGATACGTGTCGTCGGTGACAAAAGAGAAATTGGCATCACGTTTAATATCGTAGTTTTTTAACTAAAGTCATTAAGCAGAGAAATTTATCGAAACTGAGTTAAATAAGCTTTGTAAAAATCTACGAATTGCATTATTAAGAATATTTACGTGCATGTTTGCAAACAATTAGAATTAACATTTATAATTATAGAAATTACGTAAGAACTGAATAATATTAATCTTTCTGTTGCTCGCTTTTCTCATATTTGATATTCATGTTTATAAATACTAAGCAAAGAGTATGAGCATTGTAAAATATGAAAGGAGGCACACGCCCGAAGCGTCGCATCAGGTAAACGCGAGTTTTTCGCGAAATTTGACGCGAAAAAAGAATAGAGAGAGAGAGAGGGGGGGGGCGTATCTTGTACATGAATGAAGAGTACCTCGTATATCATCCCGTAAAGGTTTCGACTAGACGAGGTCTGACATTCTCCTTTTCTTCGAAGGATATTCGTTGTCATACAAACAGACGCAGTCTTATTCTACTTTCGCAGAGGCGCAAGGTATGCTTTCGACCCTTCGCGTCGAATGTCACCCTCGTTACTTTTTATACCGTCGAAGTCCTTTTCACGAATCGCCTTTGCAACCGACCTCGTTCGCGATCGTCGAGCATTCGAATATTGGAAATTATTTTTGTTGAGATTCTTTTCTTAGACCGCAACTAAAATATTTTCAAAGAAGCTAAAAAATGTTAAGTACAAAATATTTAACTACCAGACACTGTTTTAATTGCTTAGTGACTGGTTTCATTACGAAATATCACATTTTTCACGCATATTACTAAAAGAAAATACTAATTAACTGAATTAAATTAAAGTGAATAGGGGAAGAGAATTAAGTGAAAGTGGATGGAGGTAATTATAAAGTTTCCTTCACGAACTGAACGAGCGAGGGTATTCGCTTATAAGAAAACAAGGAAGATTCAGGGATAGAAGTCTGATTCGAAATCCGGAGTCGTAAAGGACACGCGGTCTTGTAGAATGACCGAGACAATTGGCCACGGGATCCCCCAAGTATTGTCCTCTTGACATTTTCCAAGGATAAGAGGGTTAATTAAGCAACTCCGAGGGGCCGGGCGCAAGTTGGACGTAATCATGTGAATTTTACCTCCTTTCGAATCGTTTCTTCGTTTTATTTCGCTTTCGGTAGTTTTTGCCCAGGAAAGAAATCGTAGATACAGAAAGTATCTCGGTTAAGGGGCCTCAGACCAACAACGCCGCCGGTTCGGCGATAACTTCGTTTTCTTCTTAAAGTAGTTCGACCGAGTAACTAGCCCATCGGATCACATCGAATTAGGTTGCACTTCATGACCTTCTTCCCCAAAGAATTCAAATCAAAAGTCTTACCATGTACGTACGTAAGTACATAACGCGGATTATATCTATACGATTTGAAATAATACAATTATTTAATTATTCAATAATACATGTAATTATTCAATGATTAAATACTTTAGTTAATCAATTATTTATCTGTTGCACTTTGTAATACCTATTAGCAGTATATCCTATCGAAATTTGAGCATTGTAATTTTGCATGAACACTGTCGTGGAAATAGTTACCAACCAGACGAATTTGGATTTGTTATTCGAATTTAGGATCCCTCACGGCGTCCCTTGCTCGATGCGGCTGACGGAGGCTTGGAACCTAGAGGAAACGGCACATCGTTATCGAAGTTCTGTCAACCATCGGATACAGGGCAGGTCGCCGCATCCCCTTTCCACGGGAAAAGGTATGTTAATGGAAGGAAGATTAGGAGCAATTAGACTTTCTGAGTTCAACTTCCCAAACTATTAGACTTCTAAAGTAAATACATCAATTCGAGCAACGTTTGCGGATAGCCATTTTATCGAGTAAGATATAAAGAGGGGGCTGAACGATACATTTAACCCTTTGCACCCCAAACGATTCTGAACGTTGACTATTCAGCTAAGAGAAAACATCGGGGAAACAGGCATGCCTCAGAAAGTTGCGCTGAAATAACTTGATTCCCCGTCAATAATAATAATAATAAAAAGTAATAATCAATTATAAACTTAAATGTCCCATGAGAAGGGACATCTGAATGGAATGCTGGAATCACGATGTCCCATGAGAGGGAACAGCGGAGTGCAAAGGGTTAATAGTTCGCGTGTATACCACCGCTGAAGGAGGAAAACTGAAAAAAATGTCAGTGATGTTTTTACATAATTAGACTCCTCGTGTTCGTCGTCACAGCGAAATTGAATTTTAACCTTAAATTACTCCGGGAACGGGCGAAACCACAATGATTTTCTCCTTTCACCCGAGATGCACTTTCAGTATGTGGGTAAATTAGGCGTTTCCTCCATAAGGTCCACCATTCTTCATCCCCGGCGGCGGTGGGACGAAGGCGGCTAACGTACATCAAGCACGTGGCTAAGGTGACGTTATTAAGGTGCAACGGCATGAAGGGGTTGAAGTACGGGCGCGTGCTGCTGGCATTGAAGCCCGTTCGCCCTAAATGCCATCTACATATTCATGCTTATAATCGTCCATTACACGCCGCGTGAGCCATCTTCGTCTTCCGCGAAGGAACAACGCTGCCGGGACCCATCCGTGGTATGCGTTCTCCTCCTCCCGTTTTTGCTACCCGCTTGTTTACAATGAAAATTCACCGGCGCAACATCCCCTGCATATTTGCGTCGGTCAATTTGTTACAATGACCGCCTGTTTACCTGAAACAGTCTCGGTATCAGTGATAATTGCCGGAATCACCGATAACCGGTTTCGTAATTTCCCAAACACGATCGCATCGGTTCATCTAATTACGGAATGCTCTAAATTATTTTTATCAAACGTAATCTTCGCAAGAAAATGAGAATTTCAAACGCAGAACATTTTATATAACGACCACTTTAACAAGAAACGTTAAGAACTTTTCGCGGGACTGGATACGAGCCCCGGTGGTCGAGTAAAAATAGGTGGAAGGGTACCAGGGGAGGGATGCTCGTTCGGTGGGGTTTCGTGCGGACGGGTACGTTTCTTCGTTGTTACCATCGACGAAAAGTTTGACGCGACTTTCAGCTCGTAGACAAATTTAACAGCGTTTCCCAGCATTATTACGGTAGCAGAGCTACCTGTAGTCGCGCGCGGACATTACGACTGCTCATCTCGAACCGTCTACCTCGGACGTCTGGCGTAAAACTTCGTTATGAATGCAACACCGGAGGGAAGTTTGTCTCCCTGTAAAAATGCAGCCAGAACTGAATGCTATCTCCGGGAATTTTTATTGTTCTTCCTCCTCGCTCTGCGGTATGCGATTTCTCCCTTTTCTTGGAAGTCGCGAGCCGCAAGATAAAAATTCCCCACTTTGTAAAGTTGAGCTATTTGTGGGAGATTAATGCCCCGCAAATGATCTCCGACCATTAATTCTTTTTTTTTGTTAACAATTCCACCGTATATTTATCACGACATGACACGTATTACGAGGATCATTAATTATTAAAATAGAAAAAGAGATTCTCACAGTTTGACGCTTTGAACTACGAGCTCGTTAGAGAATCTTCCATTTTCACTTTCAAGAAACAAATGCTTGCAAGCTTGACGCGTGCGAGAGATCAACGGAAATTATATGAGAGCATGGTACAATTGAAACAGCCAGCGGTGAAAAGAAACGAAAGCTGTGAAAAGCGTGCACATATCGATTCTGGTAAGTTTTAATCGGTTCTACCCCGTTTTGCATACATTATCACATTTACATAATTTTGCTACTTTTTTGTTACATCGAAATACCCCTTTCGGTTGGTTCCAGCATCGCCTTGATCCCCGTTCCTCTGATACCCCTTGCGAACGGCCTAGCTCCGTTCCATAAATGGATTTTTCTATGCAATTTCTATTAGCATAGTTTTTACATAATTGCGCACGGTACTGGCTGCCAGGCACGATGTTCGCGGCCAACCATTTTACAGCAGAATAAATTCCGCCACCATGTACAAGGGCTAAAAAAAAGGCAGGACCGTGAACGATGACAACGTAGGTCGATAGTTCTCCGACTTTAACGAGATTTTTACATTTTATGGCATTGATTGTCCATGAGGAAAATCGATACACCTGATGGGAAACTTTACAACAGATCGTAACGATATTTATAAGCGTTAGAAACCTTTAACGCAACGCGATATCATTTTTAGTTCAATTCAGCGAATGCGAAAATGTATAAAGTGAAACAATTGTTCTCCCTCCTTTACTTCAAATAATGAACTAACGAGTTTCTCCAGTAAAGTTTCTTCGGGGCAGAATCATCACGGGCGAATGTTGGCGCGAAAAGAAATTTAGTTTCTTTCAGCACTTCGAACGTTTTACCCTTTCGGGCGCGAGGCTCTTCAAATAACCTATTTAAATTAACGCAAATTAGAATATTGAATCGGTGCTTCGCTTTACTCGTCAAAGTGTCTAAATGGTCCTCGGTAATTATCAAGTTCGCCGAGGAAATTACTGACAAATTCAATAATGAAATAAATTTAATTTAATAATAATCAATCGTGTTGTACAATCGTATTCGTATGATCGTATGAACAAAAAAGTCGCTAAATTGCGATTCAAGTTAGCTGAAATGCTTTGAGAACAGGGGTTGAAACGCATATTGCGCGTACCCTCGTTCGCGAAATAATCCGAATTCCCTCGTGTCGCGATTAAGGATGTACAATTTATTGTCTTAAGTTAAATGCACGCATGCATCACGGTCCTCTCATAATATTTACCGTCGTCTCCGTGCTCCTGTACAGTCATTTTACTTGAGAATAAATTCCGGAACCGCGTGCACGGCAAGCCGAGGAACCGACGACCCGCGACGTGATGCGACGATGAAACGCCAACCGTAAAGGGTGAGCAGGAACAATAATAAAAGTAAAAAAAGTATTTGGCGATAGCTAGTCATATTAAACTCAAGCGGAATAATCGAACTTCTTTCCTAAAAAATAAAAGTCTTTTTATATCGCACATTGTTAACATTTTGCGTTTTCAAGGACACGTTAGTCTGGAACAATAATTTGCAATAAACAGTCAGGAAGATAAAAAATATATTAACCTTGTTTCACGGATACAAGAAGGACATGAATATGAATAACATATTTGTAGTGTATATATTTATTCAAAGGGTGCATGGGTGGGTGATTAATGAAGAAAAGAAAAAATGCTTGCGTTAAATTTTAGGTTGTTGGCAAAAGAAGCAGCTTAATTATTGATTCCTTTTTTAATGACACAAAATCGCAGGAAAGTCGTCTCGTTTAGAGCAACCTATATACCCGCTACTGCTGCCACGTCCGGGTCAATCGTCTGAATTAATCGCAATGGGTAGTTTGCCGTGAGTAATTATTGAGCTTATCTTGAAAATTTAAGGAGATCTGTCGCGAGAAAGAAGCGTAACAGTTTAAACAGGAACTCAAATCGGACCACGGAACAGGTACCCGTAATGACCGCGATAAACTTCTATTAGCATGATAATAAATAAACCATGTCAATTAGTTTTTGCAAAAACTCATTCGCAAGAGCAAATATAATAGAGTATAATATCATATTGTTCTGGTATTCTCTTCTTTCTTGAATTCTATATTTCTGGTACGGGATAATCAGATTTTCCTAATTAACGGTGAAATTACTGTCATTACCTGCACACCCTTAAATTTTCCGTTCCTTCTCTTCGTTCCGTTTTATAGGAGGAACGTACGTTTCAATCCAGAAACTCTAGAAGAACTCGTTAACGAATGTAAAACGTGTGCATGCGAATCCTATGGGTCCGCACAGTAGGAAATTGATCTTCACCCATCTGGGGTATCTATGGCGAAATACGTAAAGAAGAGAAAAAAATTGATGACTAAACTATTAAATAGCTTTTCTACATCTTGGTGATCGATAAAAACTGAATAAACACTGTTTATTTATTTTTCTGATGTATTAAAATATTTTTCAAATTTATTTTAGTTATACACTACATCTGCATGAATGAATACTTCAGTAATAGTAGCACTTGTTCTGGTCGGTGAATTTTACAAAATAAAAAGCATATTGTTTGCCACTGAATTACGTACGACGTCATATCTGCTATCGCATGTTAAGTAAATACGTAGGATGAAGTGATGACAATATGAAACCATTACTTGCACCTTTATTGTACTGATAAACACTTTATATGAAGCTTATATTTGATGAAACTTATCGAGTGAACGGATTCAACAATTTTTGCAAATAACTCCACAACGCTTTTTTATCGAATCAACAGATATTAACTTTTTACTGATTCCCCCAGTACACATAATCGGAAAATATATTCCGTTCATGAAAGTGTATCATAAATACGAATTTATATTGATGAGAGATCCGATTCGACTGTACCTTATTAATACTGAAATATCCTGAGATAAATATCAAAACGAGCTGATGTTTTATATAAATATTTCTAATTTTGTTTTATGTTTTATATAAATGTTTTTTGTTATGATATTTTGATGTTTTATGTAAATATTTCTAATTATAATAATCAGGATATACAGTGATGAGCAAAAGTTTCTGGCCAGGTGGTATTAGCAATTTTTCTTCCAAAAAAGAAGAGTTAAGAAATTTTTATCAGCATTACATATAGAGGCATATTACGTGAAATTTGTTCCGCAGTGATAGGATATAACATGTACGAAGTCCAATTTAAAAAATGATTTCAGGAATCAGACACCAACTGTTAAATATCGTGGAGGAAACATTATGGTATGGGGAGCTCCCTCCGCTAAAGGAGTCGGTTATCTCATTAAAATTGAAGGCTTCACGAATAGTATCATGTATAGACGAGTTCTCGAGACTCATATGCTACCATATCGTGAAAGCCATATGGCATAAAATTGTTTCTTACAGCATGATAATGACCCTAAACGTGCATCAAAAATTGTAGAAAGCTTCAACGCCACTGTACATTATTCACTGTCATTCTCAGTGCGCCAATCGAATTTATATTGATATAATAATAATCATGTAGACTTCGATCATTGCAATTCTAGTCCGCGAAAGTCATTTCGCCTTCCAGTTCGTAGCCCATTTCATTCGGGCCACGCAACCCCTGTAAAGATCAAATTCGTTAATTCCTGAGCGGAATTTCAACCGCATGGTGATAACAACCATCGTGATCGAGCCGTGGAACGTTATAAAAATGTTCATAAAAGTTGAACACACAGGGTTCCGCGCGTATCTACAGTCTCGTAAACGCGTGTCGAAAGCGGTAAAGAAAGGGAACGGGGTATCGAGGAAACAGTGTGTTTTACGCGGCGCTGTAAACTTTCTATAATATCGCGTTCGGTGCTTAAGCCGAGCGAAATTATTAATTCAACGCGACGCGACGTTGCTCCGCCGGAGCACCGGCGAATTTCGTTTCGCCCTATCGTCGCCGTCGTTTCGACGAGCCAATCACTACCGGGGTTCGATTGCTCCCTTTTATTTTATTCACGGAAGACTTTCTGCCCTCGCGAACGCATGCCCCCTTTTATCGGTAATGAGGCAGACTCCTCCTCGAGTATTTTATTCACCCGTCGCCTCCTCCCCGTCCCGTTCGCGTAGTTGCTCCGCATCCTCGTGCGGACAGTGAGAAAAAAGTACGGATTTATTACACTCGGAGGATCGATAGGGAAATGTAAACTGTAACTCGCTTCGAAACGTTTCGCGCGACGGTATTAAGCCTGCGAATTGAATAAGGAATATTTATGCTTCCGTTGAATTTATTCGGGTTTCCGTATTGATATAAAAAATATTACCGTTGAACGATTCGTTGGGTTTTTTATGCAGAAAATATTGTCTTATTCTCTGTTAAAACGCACAGATCTTGTTTTCATGTAGTCTTGATTTATACAATCGATAAACATTTTGTTGGATTATTACATTAAGGAAACTGGATGAGATAAGATGGCTTTGTGATTCAGGAAAACTCATCGATTTTTTCATACATACTCCTGAGAAAAATGTGTTAAAAAATTTATGTGATCTGCTCAGTGTCTATTTTCTGCAGTTCCTTTGTCACAATTCTCCTATCTGAAGGCAAACAGTCGGTACTCGTGCGGCAATCACGCTTCAGTCCACAAGTTTAATTTCAACTAAATTAATCTTAATTTTTAATAATTAAGCAAATTTTGTAACACCTTTTGCTCGAGCTAAACAGGTTACGCCTACAAACCCTCTCAATTTATGTACTGAGTAAATCGGAATAAACCAAACCGAATCAAACTGCCTGAAGGCATACCTGCCTCCATCAATCCGTGATCCATGATCATAACCGAAAAAATATTGCAGTGTAGCATAGACTACGTCGCGCAGTATGGTATTGGCATATCTACATTGACATCGGTATTAATTACCAAGTGAACACAATATCGCTTTACATTGTATTATTTCGTCGAACGAAAGTCAAATTACCGTCGATATTCCGTGGTTCGTTAAGCGCTCAGAAAGCTGTCGCGTCGTTGGACTACCGAGAATAGAGTGCACATACCGGTTGGCAAAACTTAATCGAACATGGTCCGAAGCTGTCGACAATGTCCATTATCGACACCGAAACAGGCTACGAACGGCAAGCATTGTCGCGATAGAAAACGGTTTAAGCGATACTTGCAGCCATCGCTTAGCGTGAAAATCCATGCCGTGTTACATGTAACATGTAACAATCGACGGTTTTATTTTAACGCTGGTTTACAGACGTTTCTTATATACCTGCCAGTGTCGACATAATAAAAGAGATGGTTTTTGTAATATTGGTAATGAAATTCGAACTACGTCAATTTTGACGTGAACCGTAAACCTAGTGTTAAAACGTCCAACGTGTTCGGCACGTATCGGCGCACGTGCACGTGCAGGGGCTCCGTTTCAGTTAGGTTCACGTCTTTACGCTTGAATTATGGGGAATTAATCGTGACACGATAATCTAGTAGGTTGTTATGTGACGGGTTATCGAAGATTTAGTAACCCGTTACACGGTGCCATTTGTTTGATGTACTTCAAGTTCAACGCAGCTCGAGGGTATTATAAAATGCTTGACTCTGATCTTTTATAAAATTAGTGAAAACCGTTTTTAATTTCGGTAATTTAGAATATACAAATAGTAAGAGTTAGGAATTACAATTTAAGTGAAAGTCTTGTTACCTTGCCAATCGTAAAACGTCTATTTTTGGTTCATTGAAAATTTAATACAAACGGAGATACATATAGAAGCAACAAGAATAGCAGCGAGTCAAATCTTTCCAGCGTGGAGATGATCCTGGTTCTAGTAACCTATCGAGGCAACGATTCTTGATTTCAAAGAGAAACGCTTTCGAAACATGTTACTTCACGCCCAACCCTTAGCTACGGTTTGATGTCGGCATCAAAGGTTTCGCGAAAATCTCTCTAAATGGAAATCCTCTGTTACGAAGTTTCTCTTCCTTTTCTCTTACCCTCTCTCTTATACATCTTTACCTCGGATTGTTTGTCCTACACCGGGTCTGATGAACGCGTCGGAAACGATTTCAGCCGGCAAGTTCGTCCAAGTACGGAAAAGAGATTTAGATAATTCCTCGCGAACTTGCCACGTCGTTCCTCTAATTCGAAGGCTTAAAACCCCTGTTCTGCCATTCCTTTTTGTCTTTATTTCCACTCGCGCCACGTTCCTATTGCCTGTATTTACATTCCCATGCACCTCAACCATGTAATTTTCGATATTAAATCAGAATCGAAGTGAAAATAAAGAGATTAGAGCCAGCAAGGATAATTCTTGTGAAATTCAAGAATGCTCTATGCGATTGCCATTTAACCCTTTATAGGCCTAATTTTTATTTTAAATCGCAAGAAATTAAGGGAACGAAAAATCAGCAATTACAAATTTACATATGTGGATGAACAAAAATTGTTATGTTTAAACAATTTTAGTGCAATATATTGTGACTTTCAGATAACAACGGCCTACAACATTTACACTTCTTGGTAAAATAATGATAAATTAGAATGTGACCTGAAAGTTACATGGCCCCATAAAGGATTAACAGGAAACACAGCTTGAGAACTATATTCTGATGTCCTTAATTCTAGATGATCCATTTCATTCTTGAAAAAAACTTCGGGTCTCTCTATATCCTCAGAATTCGTTACCGTGAGACTTTCACGTGATTTTGTCAAATTAAAGTTCAAATTGTCAAACCATTAACGGTTGCCTTTGCAGAGATATTGACGTTTTAATTATAGTCACACCATCGCGTTCATAGTTGTATTAAGATACAGGATTTTGAATTGTACATACGTACTACAGGATATTTCAAACCACTATTAATTTGTATTTGTTTGAGCAATAAGGCGCAAAGTGGAAATGAGTACGATTGGAAATACGTTCCGATAATTTTGATACAATTAGAACAAGCGATTGCACCGGGACGCGAGACGGCGACATAATTACCACGGTAATTGCGGTCACAAAATAAGAAATTACAATATTATTAACCGAGTGGCGCATTATTCAGAATGCGCGTTTACGTTCCGTCGAGCGGCTTCGAAAGCTTTGAACGCGTTTATGCAAGGAAATTGTGCAGCTTAATTACGGCATGATTAATTTACCTACCTCCTACGTGCGGTTGGACAAAAGTAAAAATGAAAATAAAAGCGTTCCCGCATCGGCCACACAATGAATCATACCGCAATTTTCAACGAACCATTTATTTGAAATATGTATTTACTCCTTTCTCGTGAACAGGTATTTCCGTTGGTAAATTATTGAAACAGTTGATAAAGGAGCGACTTTCTTTAAAACTTCAATAGGTACAGCTATATGTGTAACAGCCTGATAAATAATAATGATTCATTATATCACGCCGGTACTAAAGCAATTAGTAAAGAGTATCAATTGTCAGCCACATTAGAATTACTAGTTACACGAACTTTCCTTAGTGTGAAGAAATCAAAAACTTTTAGATGTTAAGACAAGTATTATCTATAATTCTAGCAAGTAATGTGTTCCAATATATGTGAGAAATTAATACTAGCAAGAAAGAATCAAATCACTCCTACTCGTATTTATACTGTATCGTTCAAAATCAACGAACATCTAATAACAAAACCCTACCTGAGTTGCAAGCTTGTGGATTAACACCGGTCATACGACACGTCTGTATAAGTATTTCTTTCTAACCATGAGATTCCTATATAAATTGTACTGATATTTCTATCATCTATTATTGTGACTATCTAGTTATTTTTATAATCACTAATGATTTTATAGTTCACGTAACATTGCCTTGATACAAGTGCTAACAATTAATAAGCAATATTATGTATTGGTTGGCGATCGTTTTGAAATGAAAATTCCTTTATGAAATAAGATTACCGGTATCAGAAACGAAGCGTTCAGGCCCTGGTTCTCGTCTCTCCACTCTCTTTCTGAAGCCTTCTCATTCTGGAGTCGAGAGTAGGCAAACAATAGAGTGTAGCAAACTCGACAATGCCAGGCCCTGGCATCTCTAGCTGACAAAAGCGCATTGAAAGGGAAAAACGACTAGTTTTTACGGCGGTGATTCTACGGCACTCCGTCGTCCCGGCGACGACGACCGGTGTACATCACGGCTCATCTCGCGTTCGCGACGCGTAAAAAAGAAACGGAAGGAGAAGGGACGATATAGCGTGCGACGTAACGAGAGCAGGAACGAGAAGGGAGTCTATTACGCGCGGGCTGATGTCAGCCGATGCGTCGCGTCGCGACGCGGAATATGCATTCTCCTTCTACTCCCCCCGGATCGAAAATTCTTTTAGCGAACCGTTCGATAGCCTACAGCGGGAAAGTCCTTGCGAAGTCACCGACGAATAATAATGGATCTTTCTACGTCGGCGACGAGATTCGAGAACAATAACCCTCGAAGGGAGTCTGGCATCGTTAATGCTACCATCGCTGAATTTACATTCCAATCGTCAAAGACAAGTATGCTCAATCCAGCGCGAAAGTAATGACGCGTCGTGTCATGAATTTTTTATAGTTACATATTAATTAACGTGGCAACGGGTACGGTAAATGTTTAACGACGCTTTAAATTGAAGTGTACTATTCATGGTTTACAACGAAAGTATTTGAAAACCTTCTTCTATACGATATTGTCACTAGGCTAATAAAAGGGATTTAGTGGAGACCATTGATGGCTATAACTCTTTTAATCTGGATGATGAACGGTGATCGTTGTTTGCAAAAGAGGTCTTAGCCGAGTCGTTCCACGATCGGAGCCGAGTTTGTTGTAAACGTATCTCCTGTTTACGCCTCGTCATGAAAGAAAGCTTCGGAAAATAGCCGTAATCGATCGGAAAGTGATCTTACATAGGACGCGCTCGAAAGTTGCTCAAGTTTACTTAAGTACTATGCATTGTGTACCAAAAACTCTTTCCGTGAAATCGCCGAGAAGAGAGAAAATACGACTATCTCTTGTTTATTATCGCCGAAGACTCTCGCTTGATTTCGTATAGGATCTAATATCATAAAACCTTTTAATAATATCATGTGTTCGCTGCTTACATTTAGTTTTATTTAAAACTACTAGAAATACAAAAAGCATTGAAGATACTTCTGTGTATCTGGGAGAAGATATTGATTAACCCTTTAACTGCGGAATTTAATTTTAGAAATTTTTTTTTTCTTGTCTACTAATTTGAATATATAAAAAATCTGATACTTTAAATGTTATAGATTAATTCGATAAACTCTAACAGCTACAGAATTCATGTGAACGATGTTATAACAAAATCAATTGTTTTATCTTTCTATATTGAAACAGATTATCAATATTAATCGAAAGAGATTTAGACTGACGCGTATACACGTCGAACGCAGTTAATTGGTTAGAGTCAACGTCATAAACAATTGTGTTAAGTACAGAGATACTAATTATTTCAGCTACTTTTAAAACACGATTCGTATCACTAGCGCTCTCACGTACACAAATGATGTAATCGTGAGGCTAATGATCGCGGGTAACCGTAACGAAGTAACAAGGGACGAAGAAAACGTAGGAGGCGAAGAAATGGGCTGGGAGGGTGAACATAATTCAGTTTTACGAGTAGCGTTGCACCTTCCTCCGCGTTATTTATATAAAACCAGCGCGTGTGAAAACTCGCGGCATCGCGCGCTGAATCCATCGCTCTATTTATTGCCCGTTGTACTCGTTCCTGCTACACATAACCCCCGGCCGAATTTCTTGTTTTTCCTTCTTGCACTCGAACGCCATCGTTTCCCACTCCCGAGCCAGCAGCGTATACGTACGTATGCTTCGCCTCGTCTCCGGTTGAAGTCGCGGACATCTTAGCGAAGAATTATTTATCGAGCAAGTTTCTCAGCTCGGGCTAACTTATGTTCGCCACAATCGAGCCGCGTCCACGGAGAAACGGCCAGAGGAGGAAATATAAATTTCCCCTCAGCTGAAACCCGAATACCTGCGGAACGTGTCGAAACGAACGATGCAACAGTAGTTCCTCTTATTATTTACGGCGCGACAATCTCTTTCGTCTTATCCCAGTTCGTAATTTTTATATCGCGTACAACTTTATTGTGATGGGATCGCGGACTGGTTGGTAAAACGACTATTGACACGTTGATTCTCATTCTCTTTTGCTCGACATACGGACTTAAAGATCACAGAAAATACACCGTGTTAAAATGTAACGCGAAATGCATCTTTCGCCGCGGCAGGAAAGTGATATTTTATGTAAATGTGCAACAAGTATACTTGAAAGTGGAACTACAAAAGCAGATACTTTTCGTGCATCCGCAAAAGTGTAATGCATACTCTGATGAAACATCAGAGCACTTCTTGCGATTCGGTCTACATGTATTTACTTACTCTACTATTTTACTTACTCTTACCTCGTGCACGATCAACTGAAACTTATCACCGTTCTAAATACGACATTTCAATAGTAATAGTTCTCAGTTCTGTCGCAGACATTTCTTATACCTTTAAGGAATTGTTCACGTGAGGACATAGGTACATCGAATTAACGCTTAGACGTATTACACTTGAGTCAGTCGAAGCTGCGTTTATTAATTATCATGCGCATCTTAAAATACGTTTGAGCAGAAACATCGCGATGCTTCTCAACGCTGAACGCGTTACATGCATATAGCAGCGTTACGAACGTGTATATCGTTAATTAAAAATGTAATTTCTGAGTTTTAGCATTCCGGTAAAACGAATTCCACAGGAGTTAACTACAATCTGAAATTCTGCCGTACAGAGAGCCTTTCTTTTTTTCATTCATTTTCACTCACGCTGTACTATTTAACGTAGCATAGAGAAATCCGCACCAAATTAAAAATGTTAAAAAAAAAGAAACCAAGGAAATAATTATTTTTCGTACCGGTTTACATTAAAATATTCTGTACTCCTACATGCTGGATAAGAACGATTAAGCTCTAAGCGACTTCAGGAACTTATTCAATACATATAAAAAGTACAAAGGATGGACATTCAAGAATCATATCGATAGATCTAAAGAGGGTTTTAAGAAAGTTCGAAGAAGAGTTCCATAGCATCTAAGAGAGTTATAGAGCCTGAAGGAATCTTCCGAGTAGTTTGTAAGGGTTTCTACCCGACAAGGGAAATCTAAATCGAGTTTCAATGTCACTATTTCATGATCACTGCGTATAGGCTGTTAACACGTAATTTATTTTCAATTGCAAATGCCCACAGTTCAATAAAATCACTTTTCCAGTATCTTTTTAACCACAATATACGTGCATCAATTTACTTTGAATTTTAGAATTTTTCACACGTCACCACACTCGATAACGAAGTTTATAGCCTGGCTCGTAAGTAACCAAATTGTCGATTTTCCGAGTAAGCTGATGCATTTTTTTTCGGGGCTCCAGACGAAACAAAGCTTGATGGCATGATAGCTCGGATTAATTTGCATGATAACAAGCCCGAAACACCGGCGGAAGCTAGCGGGACGACAAGACAAGAACTGCTGAACCCTATTGTGAAACTATTAACCCTTCCTGTAAATTACTTCGCTAATCTACCAGCGACTGTTTCGAAAGTTTTAGTCAAAGTATTTACGACTCGCAAAACTCGACGACAATGGGTATCTCATTGAGATTTTTCACGTACCCTTTGTCTCTTCTCCTTGTGTTTATAAGACTACAATTTGAATTAATCTCATTGTAAATAAAATGTACATGATCATAGTCAAATGACATCAGATATTGATCAAAATTTGTTACTAAAAGTAATTGCAGCAACTCTTGTTCAATCTTGTTCAATCTCAAATTATTATATGTACCTACGTGTACGAAGAAAATAATTAGATGACTAATTTAAATAAAAACTGTGTTAGGAATCAACGGTTCTTTCCAATATCATACATAATAAAATAATAATTGAGAGATAGGAAATGCTGGATAATAACAGGAGTAATCGAAGACAAGCCATGCATTATTCGCAGAAACGAGATTACGGTCGCGCAGTATACCCGAACTCAGACGGAACACTTTGGATTCGAGTTGCCCCTGTCTAACGCGTTTATCACCCACACCGGCTCGGTTCTATACGCGCGTACACACGTACCGAATTTCATTTCACCTACTTCGCTTTTTCGTTTCGCCTCTTTTATGGACCAACCTTCACGGACGCGAACTTTACTGCTAAAAGTTTTATCGCCTACCGAACCGAGGTCGATAAATTGTCGATAGAAACGGGATTTGCGTTCTCAAATTTGAAGCGATCCGTAGGATAAATTCCCTTATATCCCAATTTGATTCAATAGAAAAATATGTACACTCATTTGTATCGCTTATTGTTTCACTCTAAACGTGCATCCAATTATAACGAACGCGACATTTTTATTTACGGATTTAATCAATAATTTATATGAAATTACATTATTTTATATTATATACAAGGTGTAAACCTACAGATGGATAATATTTTAGGATCTTAGGATCTCCTCATATAGTAGAACATTTACCCAGGATTTCAGATTTTTCTATACAGTAGATCCCGAGAAACAGCAACTTGAAGAAATCACAAAAATTTACAGGGGTACCCCTTCAAAATTCGGCAAAAATTAAAAGTTGGCCAATCTGGTTGAAAGTATGCTCAGATATTCTCCTCATATAGTAGAACATTTACCCAGGATTTCAGATTTTTGTATACAGTAGATCCCGAGAAACAGCAACTTCAAAAAATCGTTAAAATCCCCTTCAAAATTTGGCAAAAATTAAAAGTTGGCCAATCGGGTTGAAAGCATGCTCATATGTTTTATTCATATAGTAATACATTTACCCAGGTTCCCAGGTTTTTCTATACGTTAGATGCCGAGAGAGAAGATTTTGAAAAAATTGGGCAAAAACTGAAATTTTCTTATAACCACGGGCCTGCCTCAATATATCGATATGCATGGACCACCTGTCGATGCAAGATGGATTGCCTGATTCAGACGGCAAAACGGCCAATTTTTAATTACCAATAACTAATTAATGAAAGCCTGAACGCAATTTTGTCACTCTTCATTTTTGTCTTATTCCGGCCTGTAGAATACGATCCTAAAATATTGCCCACCAGTATTTTTACACCCTGTATTATTTTATAATATATTTCATTACAACAATTATTTTGAAATGTGTAGCGCGAAAGCGGTAATATTTGCGAACTGTTAATCGTCGAACGGCCTAATTTATAATTTGGACGTACGCGCATATCGAAGCGTGATGACAAAAAAGGGATGGCTCGATTTCCTAGATTAAAGGAACAATGGAGACAATATCGTGGGTATAGCGTGTCCCTAGAGGGAAACGAAAACGGCAGGGAGCACGGGGGGAAAGGTGCTTCCCTTCTGGCTGGTAGCTCCGTCCGCGCGGTCTCCCTCCTTCTCTGATCGACCGCTTCCGGTTTCTAGATATAATGCAAGTCGCGTACCACCCGGAAAATGAGCGCGGCTGTCTCGTTCTCTGATTGGAAAACTACGAATTGCTTCCTGCCGACGATGGATCCTCGGGACAAAACTGGAACGGGGACAGGGAACCGCCCTGGTTCCCGTCCCGTTCCGTCGCGTCGCGTCGCGTCGGAAGAACACCGGGGGAGAGAATCTTCCTCTCGGATAACGGGCCTCGGTTGCGTCTTTGATTTACGCTCGATATTCCCTCGTATCGGAATCGCTATTCGAATCAATCCGACGAGAGCGGAGCGAATTTTCGAGATTTAAGCGGGGCGCGACGCAGAATTTACCACGTTCCCGAAATTCGGTAAAGGTATCGCAAACAAGAATCGTAACGCGAAGATAGATTCTGATTAGCTTTCAGAGTCAAGCGCGTTTCGGAGTCCCGGCTGAACTTTCTAAACTACGTAGCTTTCAACTGGAGAACTATTTTGAATCGCGCAAGTTAGAACTCTCTTAGTTCTCTTGTAAATTTCATGGACTTCAAAATTCCGCAGTCGCGCTCCATAGACATATTCGTAACTTCTTAAGTGAATCGTAATATCGCGAGTCAATCCGTTATTGACGAATCACCAACAGCTTTTCATTAACTATTTTTTTACATTTACATATTCTATGTATTCTTTTTTTGCCGTTCCCTATAAATTCGTAAAAATCCGCAGTCCGGTAATGAAGTGTACGCGCTACGCGTTAAGAGTTGACAAGATTGGAACTACGAAGGTGGAAGGTTCTCTTGGATAAACTCGGCAATTTCCTTTACTTCTAGTTTCATCGGAAGCTTCGTTTCCCATTGTTTCCGGCCAGGCTCTCGTTCTTTTCTTTTCCATTTGGTTCGTTCGACGGTACGGCCTTCGCCCTCTTTTTTTCCCTTCATGCACGATCTCGCGCTTTCGTCTCCGGCACGGAAAGAAAGAGAGGAAGAAGCAGGCAATAAGGTCAAGTGGAAAAGTTCCCGGTGAAAGAAAAGGAAAGAGAGAGAGTCGACGCTCATATAGGTTATAACTCGAATCGCCGTCGTGTGTAGTAGTCGATACGGGAAACGGAGACTTTCGAACAATGTGATACGCCAAAACGAGTCTGTGATTTAAACGAAACGACTATTGCGAGCCAAAGCGTCTTACGATTAAGACGAAACTACAAACATACCTGCAGTACCGTTTTTCGGAATCAACGTCTCGTTTCGTTCTTCGTGACTAGACTATGATATTAAAAAGTGAAACAGTGTTAGGAATTCTTATATTATTTATTTATTTTATTCATAAATTTGCAAATTTTATTGAATATATCTTTTTTATAACATTCGGTATTCCCGACAATTGATCTGGATATCTATAATTACATGTATAGCAGAAAGTTATACGTATCACTTCCATCAATAATGAAAGCGTATACGAATTATTTTTAATTTATTGATTATGAGGAACAATATTCATATTAATTACACCGTGAACAACGAATATTAATTATTCGAATTTGATTATAATTTAAAAGCTTGTAACTTATTATGTAGAATATTGCCTTAACACAGAACGATATTATATTAAACTACGATATTGAAATTTCGATTCCTCCCTGGTCATATTAAAGCTCCATTTGTGAACGTTACAAGCAATACGATCTACAAATTCTGATATTCAAGCGAAAGGAGAATAAGAAGAGTATGAATAGTGAAACGTTTTTTAAACGAGCGTATTTGTTTCGTGTTACGTACCACGAAATTGAACACTTACAAATGTTTCCAATTATTTTCGTTAAAGATGAATGATATGAGGCATTGAAAACAAGATATTAGACCATCAAGACTAAAGAGTATCTAATCCATTTATTCAAATCGATTAATTCTTTCTTTTCATATTAATCGGTAGCCCTAGTGATATTCGAATAGTTATAAAATGTATTTTTTGAAGAATATATTCTCTTATAGTTCTCTCAGATCTTAGCAACATTTTACTTAACCACGAATGAAAAATATCGCAGCGTATCGAATTTCAACGGGTTGAGAGGAGTTGACTTTATAGCGGCAATAGTGGCGACGCGGGCAAGCAAACTAAAGAGAAGATGAGCAGTTAATCCATTACCGGTTAATTGAAGTGAATGTGAAGTATCTTCGTCGGCCCATCCCACAGGCTGGCCCCGAGTTCGTCGATGAATCCGCGACTAGGGTGGCGGCTGCTGGGCCGATGGGTAGGAAACCCAGAGTTAATTTATAAAACAAAGAGTAACTATAATTATTATCGTAGTGCCGGACGAGAAAGGACCGAGGTTAAATTGTGGCGAGGAGGAACAGAGGCGGAGGTCGCGGGAGGGGGATAAAACGGGCGCAGGAGGTCGTGGCGTGGGTGCTCTCTGCCAATTAAAACTTACGAACTCGAGTCAGTTTCTAGCTATCTCCGTCCAATCTCCCGGACTCGATTCCCCCATCCCGCGCCATTCTCCCGTCTCTTTCTCGTTTTCTAATCGTTTTCAGGATTCCCGCGCAACGATCTACCCGCGCCCCGGCCTATCGGTGTCTCGTTATAGTAGTTTAACTTTAATTGCGCCCTTGCAGTCCCGTTCGGTGGCTTATAGCCGAATGCCCCCTCGAATGTACACTTCCGACTGCCCCCGGGGTATGAGAAAGGTTTATGGGCTCTAATGTGGAAGCCAATCGGATTTTCCTGCTAAAAAATGAGGAGTCCAGTCCATCTACTTTCGTGAATCCTTCCAACAGCACTCAAAATAAAAACGATTTTACCATTTTTCGGATTCTTGCTGATGACAAGTGTACGATAATTTCTCAAAAAAAAG
Organism: Ceratina australensis; assembly: GCA_004307685.1. Lineage (NCBI taxonomy): Eukaryota > Metazoa > Arthropoda > Insecta > Hymenoptera > Apidae > Ceratina > Ceratina australensis. Next base: position 1,972,861 of record SHCU01000003.1, read on the forward strand.
AACACTTTTTCTGTAGACAGAATGAGTAGTAAGAAGAAATGGTCCGTCAAGTTTTCAAAGCGGTGAGAGCGAAGACCAATTGACACTTACCTAAGTGAGCATATCTTAATTCTAAGTTGAAACTTCTAACTAAGTTGGATGAACGCGTAGGTTTAGCCTGAGCCAATAAAAAACTAATAAAACTCACGCTCGCGTCTAGAATACGAAATCATCTCATACCGCAATCAGATTAATCTTCACTTTGTTATCCACCACTGTGCTATTACAAATACCAATGCCCAGATTGATGATACTCGTTAAATGTTTTCCCTGGGTTCTTCTCTCCAGCCAGAACCTCTACCGCAAGCTAATGGTGTTATCGGTCGGAAAAACAAGGTATGTAAGGAACCTCTTAGAGCGCCTACTAAGTTATAGCATTCACAAAGCGTTCTTGGAACCTCGTCGATAAATTAATCATGTCACGTCATAAATAGAAGAATAACTATGCGAGGCTTTCGATGAAAATAGGTGAAGTTTCAGAGGAAATGGATGATGAAGCGTTAGCACTACTATGGATTGAAAGTAGCTCGTTGCATTCCTATTTTCGAATGTTACTCCAGCAATTAAAGGAAAGCAATTTAAGGAAATGGAGAAGACCGAAGTAAGAAACACAAGATATGACAATGAAATCCGGACATTTTTAAGAAAATATAAAAAAAGAAGAGAAGGAAAAGAAAATAATATTAAAGAGGAAGAAGATTGGATTGAACACTTCAAAATACTATTATAAGAAATATACTTATATAAGAAGTTCCTATTCCATTTTTTTCATTAAATATTCTAAGAAAATCTTATTTTAAATCTATGACGAAACCTGTAAACATTTTTTTTTTTTGTAAAAATATGATCTCGTATGAGCTTTCGATATTTGACCAAGCATAAGTTTTTTATGTCGACAGATTCGAAGAGGGAAAGGCAGTGGTTCATTCGGTAGTCACTTTCAACTCTGTACATCGAACGATAGGAATATTTAATTTCAAGCGAACTGCACCTACTAAAGGGGCTATCTCGCAGCCAATGTCGCGGAACTAATGTCCAACTCTTTTCTCGTATAAAATTCGTTT
>SHCU01000003.1:1974899-1991380 GCA_004307685.1 Ceratina australensis
TTGTAAAAATATGATCTCGTATGAGCTTTCGATATTTGACCAAGCATAAGTTTTTTATGTCGACAGATTCGAAGAGGGAAAGGCAGTGGTTCATTCGGTAGTCACTTTCAACTCTGTACATCGAACGATAGGAATATTTAATTTCAAGCGAACTGCACCTACTAAAGGGGCTATCTCGCAGCCAATGTCGCGGAACTAATGTCCAACTCTTTTCTCGTATAAAATTCGTTTTCTTTCCCTCCTGACCTCAATCCTCTGTCTCCTTATCTACATCCTTTCTTTATATCAGGTCTCTCGTCCCTGGAACTATCGATGACCCGCGCCGCGTTCTTTCTCTCATATCGCCACCTCCTTACCATAGATAGAGTGCCTTGAACGATTCTTTTTTCCGCGCGCTTTTTGCGTCCCCGTCGTCGATACTTCAAACGAAATCACCGACGGACGATCAAAGTCGAAAGTTTCAAACACAAGTCGCAACAGTCTCGTATCAATGAAACCCATTAAGCTTTATCATTGTTTTATTGCTAATTAGGATTTTAAGCACATAGAATTTTGAGAACAGAAGATAATTATATTCTCATATTTTTCGTTTAATATGTTTTTTTTTATATCTGGATTCAAGACAAATCGATAACTTATGAATAAAAGTTTAATAATGAATTTAGCGTTACACAAAATTCTATGCTGTTTCATAAAACTGAGGTCGTGTGAGGATGAGGAAAACGATGCTTAGCCTTCCGGTAGCAAGCCTAAGTGGCAATAAGCAAGCGATAAAAACTGTTTTACGATAGGCCCGGGGGTGATTCTTCTTCAACCTTGTATGGAGTTAACATAAAAACAGGCCGGGAACAATTGTCGTGAACGTGAGAATGTGGGAACATTGGAGTCTCGAAACGTGCGATGAATCTTTACGACGTGCTTAGAAAAGCGACGAGACGTTAAATGTATCAATTTCGAAGTACGATTTTCGCTGTAAATAATTTTCGGCAAGACACTGTTTCGGTTTTTACACCATATTTTACTTTTCTACGTTGTACACGTAAACTGAAAGCTTATAATCTTAATGCGCTATGAGCCGCACGATGTACACTTGCGAGACAGTAAAGCTTCTTAGTTTATTAGCGGTGACAAACCTTGTACTCCGTCAGAATGGAAGCTTCTTATCTCGTTACCACTATATCTATTTATTATCGACTTTTCCGTTTCCTCGCGCATTATTTATTATAAACAAGATTGCCCGCTCGCAATTTCACTTTGATTAATAATACCGAAATTTATCGTTTAATAACGTAGCCGATACCAAGCGGTACAAAGCGATAAACGGCACGCATAACATTTTCATCCGTGGGACGAGTAATAATCTTTTGATGATCGCTATAGACTGAAGGAGTAGGGGAATAATGAAAAGAGGCTTTCATCGTCGAAAGTTTCTTTGACGTGTATCGGCGGTCTCTCGGATATTTCGTGATAATACTGAAAATTCGATGCCGCGGCTAATAAATCTCAATCGGATTTCACTAACGCCGTATTAATCACGACGCTGCAATAATAAGATTACCGTATTAATAACGTTACGCGCAAGTATCACCGCACACTGTGACGTTACATGCGTACCTACCACGCGACCCGCGCATCGAACGTGGCCACATTAATATCATTAAAGCGGCAGCGAGCAATTCAAATCGACGCGGATGTCTAACTATACATATAGCAAATTTGGCAATCGAATTGCTGCGTCGACGTTCGGGAATCCATTTTCAAATTACACCGTCTAAGTAGATCGAGAACATCGCTGATGCGTTTTACAGTTCAACGACGTTTCACCAACGGGGTCGCTCTTCCTTCGGGATAATTACCGTTCTTCGCTTTTATCCATTTTTGTGGATTGAATTCGAATAATTAAGATGCTCATTTACACACATGTGTGCACGCATAATTATGCATAAACATTTACTAAATTCGTACTAGCAGAGAGATTACTTATAATGTGAATGTATTATATGAACTATATGAAATGTATTTTGAACAATTGAAAATCAATTGTTAAATACATTAAACGATTAGTTTGATTTGTACAGCATAGTTACGATCCGCCTACGAGCTATTTAACCAACATCGTAATATGTGATCATTTTGTTTGAGTGAGGTGCGAAGAGGTCGCGGTGAATGGTCATAGCTGACGGCGTCGGCCGGTTAGGTTGTACAAAGCGTGGCGTCGAGAATAGCGTGGCCGTGTAATGCGCATCGTGTGTCAGGATCAGCCTGTCCATAACGCGCACAGGATATCCGGCCTATATCAATGCTGTGTATCTGAATGAAGGATCGACTGGGATCAAGGGGATCGAAATGCCAAATCGGGCCTCCTTGTCCCCTTCGTTCCTATACCGTGTCATTAACGTCAGATCACTCACAGTTTTGAGAAAATCGAACATTAGTAAGATCGCGCTTCGATTTATCAAATTGTACGACACGAAATGTAGTGGTTAACCAACTTTTCAACTCGAGCCGGCGAAATTTAAAGGGTACGACGCCTGGGGCATCGTGTTAGAGATTAACTGACTGTGCATGCCGGATCAGCTTAATTTCGTTATCAACTTTTTAACGCCGCTTCGATTTAACACGGTCGCAAATTAATTCGCAGCGATCGCGCGCCGTGACATTGCTAATTATTATATTTACGGGTAAGGGAAACGGCAGGATTAAATCCTACACGTTTAAACACATCCAGAAACGATTTAATGTATAATTACCGAGCCAATTACGTACCCTCGATATATTCGGTATTTTCAAGTCTCAGTATCAGAGGATATAACTTGAGCCGGAGGCTACCCGCGGAGATACGGACAAACTGCGAATGATTGAATTATTAAAAAGTTAATTGAAAGAACGAGAACGAGCCGAAGAATGGAGGCTGCGACAAATCCGCTAGGGATGAGCGACTCGATTCATGAAAGGAGAATGGTTTTAGGTCAGTAGTAGGCAGAAAAGCTGGGCTGCGTGGGGTGGTTGCTCTGTTATAAGAAGCACGGTTAGGTAAATAACAAAGCGGGGTGCGGAACGTGCGTTCCGCTATTAATTCTGACGGCCCCAGCCCCTAAGACAGACCCGCTCCCTTTCTACTTAGCTCTCCGGGCTAGAATAATTGTTAGTAGTAACGATATATCTCGGCTTTAGGTATGTGAGAATAACAGCGTCTACGTGCACCCAGGTATCCCGACCGTGGGGGAGGATGCTTAATTAAACGTTCGTGTTAATTGCTGGGACTTCGCGTCAACCTCTCGACCCGCGCGCTATTCCAGCGGACGCCGCACCAAGAACTTCCGCTTTCCATCGCATCGACTCGAAATGGAACGGTGGACATAAAATCGTCCTTTTGTTTCCTTATCCATTCGGACTTTCCCTCTTTCTCTCTTTTTCCCTTACTGTACTCTTTCCCAAGATATATGGTTTTATCACTGAACTTCATATAGATCGTCAACGACGATCGAGACTTGATTCTTCAGCATGAACAATCTTTACGAGTAACATTTAATGAACAACAGTCAACGACGGATTTTATGCATTTATAACAAAATTAATTGTATAAAAAAACTTAAAATACGTTTTAAATATAATTACATGAAGTATTGCTTAATATTTAATAACTTTTCGTTTTTTAAATTAAGAGCTAATTTTATACAAAAATTCACAGTCTACTGATTGACGATTTTATAGAGAACTTTGTACTACCAAAAAATAAATTCTCTTGTCTATTTAAATATTAAACAAAAGACAAATATGGCGGAAACAATTCGCGTGGTTTGAACACCAGCGTTATCTCAATTTGAAAGTAATAGAATTCAGGAGGGTGAACGTCATCTAGCAAAAAAAAACCAGGCATAGCTTGATAAAGATCCATTACAGACGTCAATTGAACAGAATTTTATCGTAACCATTGAAAAATGGTCCGGTGGAGCTTCAATCAATTCATTGTCCCGGTTCTATCCTTCGTCGTCGGAAAAATTTTCAAATACAGACAATAGATATCGAACCAGTTATCGGTAGTTATTTTCCAACAAAAGGTAACTGTCTGCCCAGCCTTCTTTTCTTTGGTCGAAGAATAAATCGTTTCGCGATGAATTTTCCAAAAGGGACAAAAGATGAAATCTAAAACTATTGACGAAGAAACGCAGAATGGTTTCTTCTTCTATTTCATATAAAATGTATAGCCCAGAGATATTACGAAACGTACGACAGTTCGTCATAGTTTCAGTAAAACTATATGATAATGACTTTCTACACACACACACACTCTTAACCCTTTGCACTCGAAGAATTTTTCCACAAATATTTCGAGAATGTCTTACATGCAAATTAATGTATTACAATTATCAATAATTTTTTTCTTTCGACACTTTTTAAATTAATGTATATATGAATTTTAAAATAACTAAGCTTATTTCAATCACTGATACATTGAAGCAGTAATTATTTACTTGCATAACAATTATTTTATAAAACAGATGGTGACTGAGAGTCACCTCTCGAGTGCAAAGGGTTAATAGAAAACAAATGTAATATGATTAATAATGAAATATTATTAACTGATAATTCGGTTCAATTTTAAGACACATTATACGCGGCTTATTCATTCGACGCTGTATTCGATGGTCTATACTCTATACACACTATTCACAAATTCCTAATTCAAAAAGTGATCATCCACCATCGAGATATCCCTCGTTTAAATACAGGGTTACGGGGTGTGTAACTATCTGGCGCGCGGTTAACAGCACGCTTTACCCGCTTATAAATCGTACGTATATCCCGCAGGAGCGTGTATCGTGTAACTAACTCGTGCACGGAAACACGCATAAACGTCGCGTCGCGACGCAGGTCCAAAGTCTGTGGCCAAACAGTTCGGAGCCGTTAGGCGGGACGGTAATAAATTAAGCTCAGCCGAGAACTCGGGATTGAATCAAACGCCAGTAATCTCGAACGCACTTGATTCCCGGTGTCTTCGGCTTGTGTCGAAACGCGGAAGGTTTCGAAAACGATTTCGGGAAACGACACGCTCGGATAATACAACGAAGGAAACGATAGCACCTGCGCATCTGATGATAACGGTTATGCCGATGGCAAAGAATCAATTCGATTGCAACGTTCACTACAAATTGCGCGTCATTAAAATTGAAGACATTATGCCGGAGAAACTCGTATAATAATTACTAATAGATATTAGGTATTACTAATTAGGTAATTAGGTAGGTTTTACTAATAGATATTAAAATAATTAGATGTTACTAAGGATATATCATAAATTAGGTAATTAAGTATGAAATGTCCGATTTGAGACTGAAAGTTTGATCTATTATATCTCGGGCAAGAAATAATATAATTAATCAAAATAAAAGCTATCAATACAGCGTTGCCATTTTAACGATAGCTTAAGCGATGGATTTGCTTCCATTACAGCTTTCAGTTGGTCGTCATCCACCTTGCTCTCAGGCCGTCCGCGTGGTTCATTTTGAAGATCAAAATCCCCGGATCGGAATTTCTCGAACCACCGACGTACTGTACGTTCGTCAGCCACATCTTTGCGAAACACCTCGTTAACATTCCGGCTTGTCTTGGCTGCATTAGTTCCAGGATGGAACTCATATTCGAAAATAACTCGCATTTTTGTCTTATCCATGACTTAGAATATTTAACGTCCAGACGACAATACGACAGACCGTTAAAAAAAAAGAATGCATCTCAAAGCCAGATGACATACCTTCCCAATGCAAAAAAATAAAAGACGATCGAAATGAAATAACGGAGATATCTGGTATCAAACTTGACGTTTTAGGTAATCGGATATTTCATATTTAATTACCTAATACTTAGGATAAGGATATGTACTAAGGATAATACTTAGGTATTACTAATAGATATGAAAATAATTACTAATAGATATTAGGAATGGTATCGCGTGACAAACATCGTATACGCGGCGTCGAATTCGCGTGAACGAAAGCGTGGAGCAATTAGAAATATTCAACCGGAAAGCGGACGAGAAAAATTTAATGGATTCGGTGATTCAATTTAGCAGTCTAGGAACACGGAATTAGGGGGTGACTGGGTTTAGTATCTCCTACGGGAACTCGTTAAACGGCGGCATTCTCCGGGACTTTTCGGTGCATGGCCGACGGACGGGCACAATGCAATAGTTACCGGATATTTGATTAACGACCTTCCTCATTAAGCGACTCGTTACTGTTTATACGTAGAATCTTGCTCACGTTGCTGGATTGGTCGCCCGCTACCCCGTTTAAATATCGGGCCAACCCCGCGTGCATCCGAATCCGAGAAACGAGCACGATTTGCTAGGATCTGCTAGATTTACTAAGCAATGGCCTGGATAATCCGTCGCGTTTACTCCTCCACTCCACCATCGCCTCTTTACCACCGGCATCATTCCTGCGCCGCGCGTTATAACCGATGCGCCGTGTCTCCGCGTTGTGTGGTCATTACACCGTTTACACCGTTCATTTGCAAGCTTTTGGAATTTTGATAATGCATTCCACCGGATCTTATGTAGATTAAACTTCTTGGTATCGCGGAATATTACCTTCGGAAGGGCGAGGATAGTCCGACGATTCCATCTTCGCTCGTGACATTTAATTTCGTTCATACGAATCGTGAATTTCAGCCACAAAATCGAGAACGTGAAATATTTAATGAACTACCAATAATAATGGCACAGTATCGGTGTCAAACCAATGAACATTTTAATTAAAACCCAGAAGCCAATTTTATATTTCCGGTTCAATTGTTAAAATAAACGTACGATGAACGACGATAAATTGTTTACTAGGTTAATTGGCACCCTACCAGCGTACACGTATCTGAATAAACAAAACAACACGCCGTGTATATTTTTTATGTAAACTGCGATTTAACGAACACGAACCTTTTGGGAAAAGGGCATTGATTGCTTATATTCATTATCTGCGAGTTAATCCCTACCAATTTGAAAAAATTGATTGTTGCCAGCAAGAACGCAACTTTTCTCTGTTTGTAGAATATTTTTTTACGATCTTTTTTAACAACAGTTTTCGTTACCGTGCTCGTTGCGGTATTCAACCGCGAAGTATTAATACCCGACCTCGACTCATTGAAGTGAACAAATATTTTTCTGCACACTTGACGGATAATGGGTATTCATCAAATATCAAATCTAGTGTACAAATCTAGCGTAAAAACAGACGTATAGAAGAAGTTTGTGGAGAGCAATAAATTCCACGTTTCATCTGAACGTGAACGCGTGCGAATATGAAGTAAGAGCGGAGTTGAAACCTTTAAGATTCCTTCAGGAAGCGCAACGGTCTAAGGGGTTATAAATATATTCGGTTTTAATACCAACTGTCGAGGATTACTCCACAGCTCTCGGTGCTCTGTTCACCTCTTACGTTTTCTCTATATATCCGTTTCTAATTGAAACGTGCCCGGAACACGTTCTTGGCTACGAAGCCTACCTGAACACGTGCCACGCTAAAGCTACATTTCATCCCACACCCACGCCGTCTTTCCATGTATACGGGATAGATATATTATACATAGACTACTTTCTCGGATATGCGTTTGAGCACGTTAATCATAGAAGTTATTAACTGTCTGTCAGTAACGTACGAGTAACTCTCTTTAAGGTGACTCTTAAGACCTCGAGTTCAATTTCGTGTATATAAAATAAATCGAAAATATTATTCGTTGTAAGAATATTTACTATATCCATGATTGTCATAGTCATTAAAATTTACACGGTAATCTGGATAAAATACGACAGAACGTACAAGGATATTTAAGGCACTATAATGAACTACAGAAATTGCAGTCAGAAAAAACTTAAGATGTATTAAACATGCTAAAAATAATACCAAATTGTTGAATTTTGTATTCCATGGACTGAAAAGAAGCTCATTTTGTCGTTCTCTGATACTGACCAAAGGCTGCGCATTTACAGACAATAGGGGATGCTCCCGACAAATGTACGTACACAGACCCGGCGAGAGGAACGCGGGTATATAAATCTTTATGCGAGAACGATGTCGAATGCCGCATTACGACACGCCCGATATGCATACGCGTAGAAACCGCGGGTAAGAGAATTTCTGCAGCGTCGTCGGGGGCCTCCTAAGCTCAGCCACGTGTTTTGTTACTTACCGAAGATTACCGGCTTACAAGAAACCCAACGGCGCGGCCGTGGGAGCAATCTACCACCCTGTGCAACCCAACTGAAGCGAGACCCTCCTTCGCGCCACCGATTCCAGCTCCTCGAGGCCGTTATCACGCGGGGGACCCCTCGCTCCCTTACCGGTACCCTGCGAAACAGCAGCAGGCTGCAGAACGCGAACCCCGGCCGTGCGCTCCGTTCAGGTGGGAGTGCGAGAGATAGAATAACGTCCCTAAGTGTACTTACTGCAAAGACCCGAAATTGGAGAACGACGTAAATCACTTACGAGATACACTCGCGCCTTGCCCGCGCGCCGCGCCGGGGAAAAGCAAGACGCGACGCCGTTTATCGTCGTGCACGATAATTCCCGTGGATTCGCGCGCACGAGTTGAACCCATCTCACCCGCGGGTGCACCGAGAGAATAAACACAGCAGCCCGCCTATAGCAATTTCTTTTTCCATCTCCACCCGTTCTCACTGTTTGAGATCGAAATAAACCGCGAGTAGAAAAGATTTTTGCTGTTCGAAGAAGATAAATACTTTGATTATTACCTGATCGAGAATCGATAGGTATAATTATTAGATATATATTAATTACTTAATAGGTGTAACCTAGCCTGTGAATTTTGATGAAATTCAAATTCAAAATTAGTGATGTAAATAACAATTATAACCTGTTATTTCAAACAAAATTTAATACATTATAATTGTTATTTACATCCCCAATTTTGCGTTTGAATTTCATCTAAATTCATAGGTTAGGTTATACCTATTAATTAATTAGTATGTATCTAATAATACTTATAACCTGTAATTTCAAACAAAATTTGATACATTATAAGTATTTTGAACATGCAGTTCGTATGATCATTTTTACTGTAATCACCCTAGAATACAGTTTCAGTCTCTCTCGCAAAAAGGAATATCCTACCGCGCCGAGTGTCGTGCTCGTGGAACAGCTGGAAAGAAGAAAAGCTGGCGATAATTTGTCGTAGGGATTCCTGCGAGGACCATTCTTCTTTTCCAGAAATTTTAAATATGTCGTGACGTATTTCCCAGTGGCTGCCAGTGCTTAGGATAGTAAAAGCTTGAGTATAAGACTCGGCTTAACCTTTTACATGTACGTTACTCGGAAAGCTCTTTTCCTCGGGAAACGAGTCCGTTAGAAATAATATAATCCGATTATTTTTTACCAAAAATTATATCGAATGTCCGTACAATCTTAATGAAAACAAAAATTCGTCGATCAAAAAAATCTGTCGAAAATCGCGTCGTCTGGACGGATCGTAAGTCAACCCATCCGGGCTCGATTCAAATTCCCACACGGAGGATCCTCGGTTAACCAGTCGAAAAGCGGTAAAACGAGCTGTTCAAATTCCGCTCAACTATCGGCCGCGACCGAAAAAAGAAGGAAAGTAACTGGTTAACTGGTATGATTCACGGGAGAACCGTCACGTTTTCTTTCCTTTTTTTCTACTCCTTGCCGGGTCTCTCTTTTTTTATTCAATAGCGAGCGTTTTTATTGCTTCGACCGGCCGGAGCATTCCGGAAATCGATAGCACTCGCCGGCTCTAAACGATGGTCACCTCGATGCTTCTCCAACGTGTTGGAGTAGACGCCACAATTATTGTCACGGTATTTGCTAGCATAATTCCTGTTATTAACGGCGTTCCGTCTCGTCTTCGCGGTGGGTACCTACGTGCGCCTTTTGCCAGCCGGCAAATCCAAACATCGCTGTACTCGCGAAAATCTTGTTGTTAATGCCTGTCACGTGTCTCAGTCTCTATCTTCCAACCCTGTAACGCTAGCGCGCCCCAGCACAATAAGATCAACATGATAATCCCCTTTTCAAAATATGCAATCGCGGTGGAGCCCGGTCTACCTAATATTAATCCTGCTTATTTGCTTGTTCATAAACCTCGCGATTTTCTAGTCGTATCAACTGGGTAACATTTTTAACCCTTTAACTGCGGAATTTAATTTTAGAAATGTTATTTTCTACTAACTTGAATATATAAAAAATCTGATAATTTGAATGCTATAGATTAATTCAATAAACTCTAACAGCTACAGAATTTATGTGAACGATGTTATAACGAAATCAATTGTTTTATACGAGTCTTTTTATATTCAAATAGATTATCAATATTAATCGAAAGAGATTTAGGCTGACGTGTATACACGTCGGACGCAGTTAACTGGTTAATATAAACTGATTAACATAAACTTATTTTCATCATAGGAGTAATTAAAAAACTTCTTCTGAATTATCCTGTATGCATAACGATGCATAATAAATGTTTATATATAATTATGTTATTTATAGTATAGTTATACATATATATAATAATGCATAATAATGATTTTTAGAAGTATAATTAAAATTATAATTCCTGATATGCCTGTTAGAACATGTGTTCATAACACATTATTCGGTTTATCCATATATCCACTGAAACTGCACGAATTAATAAAAAATTCTTTAGCGAATCACATTCCACGCAACTACCGACAGAAGTAGCTCTAATAATAAACATCGCTGTACTCGCGAAAATCTTGTTGTTAATGCCTGTCACGTGTCTCAGTCTCTATCTTCCAACCCTGTAACGCTAGCGCGCCCCAGCACAATAAGATCAACATGATAATCCCCTTTTCAAAATATGCAATCGCGGTGGAGCCCGGTCTACCTAATATTAATCCTGCTTATTTGCTTGTTCATAAACCTCGCGATTTTCTAGTCGTATCAACTGGGTAACATTTTTAACCCTTTAACTGCGGAATTTAATTTTAGAAATGTTATTTTCTACTAACTTGAATATATAAAAAATCTGATAATTTGAATGCTATAGATTAATTCAATAAACTCTAACAGCTACAGAATTTATGTGAACGATGTTATAACGAAATCAATTGTTTTATACGAGTCTTTTTATATTCAAATAGATTATCAATATTAATCGAAAGAGATTTAGGCTGACGTGTATACACGTCGGACGCAGTTAACTGGTTAATATAAACTGATTAACATAAACTTATTTTCATCATAGGAGTAATTAAAAAACTTCTTCTGAATTATCCTGTATGCATAACGATGCATAATAAATGTTTATATATAATTATGTTATTTATAGTATAGTTATACATATATATAATAATGCATAATAATGATTTTTAGAAGTATAATTAAAATTATAATTCCTGATATGCCTGTTAGAACATGTGTTCATAACACATTATTCGGTTTATCCATATATCCACTGAAACTGCACGAATTAATAAAAAATTCTTTAGCGAATCACATTCCACGCAACTACCGACAGAAGTAGCTCTAATAAGGCGAAAGAAAAAATGCTGACAAGGGAATTCCGATCTGACAATATTGACCGCCGGAACTCACGGAATTTCATGGAAATTTAAATTACCATCGAAGGAAGACGTCGTCTCATCGCGAAAACAACAGGTACTGAGGGAACTCCCTGACATTTCGAGATCAAGTTAGTAATTCGCGGTGGACTAACCGAAAACTGAGTCCCCTAACTTGTTTAGTAGTCACCTATACTTATAGTTGGGCCTTGCCACAGCGTTGGATCCATGTAATGGTTCACTTCGGCGTCGAATAATAATGCTGCTATAATCGTATCACATGTTGTGACTTAAACCTGAATCAATTCAACTTTACTGTTTTACGTTATTTTACGTTACGTTACATATATATTAATAATATTTATTTGTACATATTTAGTTACTATTTGAAGTAACTTAAAACTAATTTTACTATCGCATATATACACACATATATATATTATTAGTTTTTACTTTAACCAATTAACTGTGTTCGACGTGTATACATGTCAGTCTAAATCTCTTTCGATTAGTATTGATAATCTGATTAAATATAATAAGACTCGTATAAAATAATTGATTTTATTCTAACATCGTTCACATGAATTCTGTAGCTCTGAGAGTTCATTGAATTAATCCATAACATTAAAAGTATCAGATTTTTTATAAGTTAAAATTAGTAGAAAATAAAATTTCTAAAATTAAATTCCGCAGTTAAACGGTTAAAACTTAATTGTATAAACATGTACTGGCAATATCGTACGAAGTGTTTACATCGACGTGAGACGAAAAATTAAAAATTTGAAATTCACATCCACTTTGACGTGCAAAGACGATAAGACCAGCGCCTGATAGTTTAATTTCGATTCGGTGAAACTAATGAGGAGATTGAGATGAGATGCATGAAACGGTTCGTTTGGCCGCGCTCGACCAGAGAGGGAAAAGAATTTGGCGATCGTTTAATCAAACGCGGTTCGTCTCGGGATAAGTATTTTGCAAAATTTCCTTGGGGAAATTTTATTGAACGGTCTGGCGTGGATGTGAAGCCGAGAAGTTTCCCCTTGAAGAGGGTCGCGAACGTGCGAAGATCAATCTGGCTGACACGGTTTCCCGCAGCGTCGTCGTTCTTCGATTCGGCTAGCCCGCTCGTTGATCCGTTCCGGAAAGCTGGAAAAGTCATCGCCCAGCCGCCCGCGAAGGAGGGGCTTAATCGAAATTGAAGAATAATATCACCGGTTAATCCTCGCTCGAAGACGAGACCCTGAAGGGATTCTCCGAGAGGGAAGTCGTTGGAATACGAAGGATTTAAAATAGATATACGCGCTGCGAAACAATGACTGGCCTTTTCCGACGGTTCGCATTTTAATCTTCTCGACTCGTTTCCAGCACTCATGCTAGATTGCAGAGTCTATAGATTTACAGAAATAACGAATGCTCAGAAAATATAAAAAATGCATTTAATATATACAAAATGCATTTAATATATAAGAAATATAATAAACGTATTATAAATTATTATCTTCTAACGCGAATAAAAATTTCAGTTTTTAAAGTGACAGCACAAATAATTTTGGAGAAAAATCCACAGCCGAGTCAAATGAATGTAATAAGAGAAAACGTGTATCGTGAAAATTCATTAAATTTGAAGCTTCAATCAATAGTTTTTAAAAATCATACGTACAATATAACACGTCATTGCTTTTCCTTTGGCGATTGGTGATTGAAATTTTTGTATTGAAAAATCGAGAAAATATGGGCAGCGCGAGGAAACATCACGCATCATAATAGATTCGGAGCTTTGATCAAGCTAGTTGGCTGTAAATGAGCCTTTGATACAGATGAAAAGTGCCGTTTGTTTAGAGAACGAGTTCGTAATCAAGTGGACGTGTTTTCGCCCGTCCGTACAAATATGCATGGTTAAAACTGATTTTAATTCGTTGCCCGATAATTCCGGCTCACGGTAGGCTATATTTGAACGTGTCTCGCACGTATTAATGCGCTTCGCGTATTATTGCAAGCCCGTGTTATTGATTGCGTCGCATGGTACCGTAATTACATTTACATGTGATTATAGACGCTCCGTCTTTATTTAAGCCAACCAGTATAATTGCGTTTCTTCTACTGCTGCCCGCTTAATGATTTCCGACTGTCACTCAGCACTTTTTCCAGTCTGTCTCTTTTTCTACGAACCTTCTACCAGTAAGCAGAAAATAAATCACGACGCATCATAAATTTTAAAAATATTGGTATGTAAAGTGGTGCAGTTTCACTGAAAAATAACAAGTGGGGTCAAGTACCGAGATGCCAAATAGAACGGGCGAGAACTGGAACTGACGCTGAAAGTTTGTACATTCGAGTTTCGACCGATGAATAAGCATCGCAAGCCTTGTTCCTCGTTTTCAAACAATACTTACGCAGCCAAATCCATTGCGTTTTATGCACGTGATCGTACCATCCCGTAGTGCTCCGAGGCTAAAATAAAGTTTGATTAGATTCTACATTTCATTCGTGCCATTCGGAATTCCTGTAAGCGCCCGGGAGAACAATTACGTATCACAAAATTCGTGCCATTCCCGCGTAATTAATTAATATGCAAATGTTAAAAGTACTACCCACGGCGGCTAGGAAATACTTTCTCCGTCCGATGTACACTCGGGCGAATTTGAAACTGCATGGCCAAGAATACGCGGGTACTCCAAGTGAAAATGAACACGGAAAGAGGATGTTGTGTGTATATATGCAAATCGAAAACCCGTACAAGCTAAGTTCAATCCCCCCGCCCTCGCCCACTGCATACATTGCAACAACCGTTGCATTAACACCCAACAAGTCGAGCCTCGTGGTAATCCGGGCATTAGCGTCATTGATTTACGAGGGAACAGTGCCAAAACTTTTTCGTCCGGTTAACGATCTATCCGAGCTCGTGCCAAAATCTAAATTTCAAAATTTCGCGTGCAATTTTCCGCGTTATTTCCCGCCCGTCGTTCCCGCCGATACTAAAAATTACTCTCGCGCGAACCGAACGCGTTTACCATTCGTTATAATTAAGCAGCAGATGTTTATGCCCCGAAAAGCGTGCGTACGGGGCGCAAAGATATTTTAATGCGCGGGGCAAACTGACGGAGCACAAATCGTCATTGTAATTTTAACTGGAAAATCGATACGACGAACGAGCATAAAATCGTTGGATATTCCTGCGCGTTGCGCGCTGTTAAAGAATAATAATAATACGCGAAGCCGTGTCAAAGGGAAACCGTTATTTGTAAAGTCACGTTCCCCGCGGGTGAAAATTGAATTTTCATTTTAAAAAAATGTACGATGGAATAAGCCTTTGTCGCGCAGATTATCGTTGTCCGATCTAGGCGGGCTGTTGTGAAAAGCGCTTTTTTTTCGATGGCCGATGCGATGCGAGCTTTCGCGTGTAGCGACTAACAATTTTTCCCGTCTCTCTTCGCTTCGCCCCTAAAATATCGCGACCTGCTCCGATTATAAATCACAAAGTTTCGCTCGGCTATCTCGAACGTCGGATTCAATTACGCGAAACGTAACATTCGGACCTTCGGCCGAGTAAACATTTTCCTCGTCTTCTTTCCACAATGCGAAACGCATGAATTAGCTCGGTGCTAGATTTTCAAATATCCGTGAGCAATCAAGTATTTTCGAAATTCGGAAGACTGTTCAACGGGCGTCGATGTTGGCAATGTAATAGAGTAAATAAAACCAATCAAATCGGGCCCAACGTGAAACGGACAAACGATCAGAAAATGAAACCAATTACCCGTTAAATTAGTTTCGCGCGTCAACGTAGCCCGCATTTAAAACGGATAAAACGCGAACGTGTTGGCCGCGTTTCCCATCGAATTTATACCGTATTTTTTTCTCTCTTTCTCTCGCAACGAATCTTGCGTTTTCATTCTAACTGGATTCTCATCGCCGGTTGCGGTGGAAAGTAGAAACATCGCTGAAGACCTTCATTCGAGTTCGATTTAACTTTGCCGCTGGCATGCCGTCGGAAGTTAAATTAGTAGTAGAACCGTTCAACAGAGTTACGCCATGTTCTAACGAGAAACATTCGTTCTATGAAAATACAAGGACAGTTGTATTAACATATTATCTCGTAAATTGTAAATTTTATATGGATATTCATAACAGTCAATCAAAGCCCCTTATTTTACAAGAAAAACCATAGTACTTTTGCTCTTGTTTAACCAGTTAACTGCATTCGACGTGTATACACGTCATTCCAAATTTCTTTCGATTAATATTGATAATCTGTTTAAACTCTCTTTCGCTACAGCAATTCGGTCGGCCTTAGCAATACTCTTGAATGAGACCTCTCGACGAAAGTGATGTATGTACGTTAAAATATACCTTAATTTATGTTAATATTATTTACATTAATTTATTATATTATTCTTATCACGTTTATATATCATAATTGTTATCTTTATATTAATATCGTAATTATATACTATATTAATGTATGTCCGGTAATGTATTAGTGATACATCCGGCGATCGAGTCCACGAATTTTCATGTGAAAGACGGATATATCCATCGTTCGGAGCGAAAGGGTTAAACATAACGAGACTCGTATAAAACAATTGATTTTATTATAACATCGCTCACATGAATTCCGTTTATTGAATTAATTTGTAGCATTAAAAGTATTAGATTTTTTATATATTTAAATTAATAGAAAATGAGATTTATAAAATTAAATTCCGCACTTAAAGGGTTAATTCTTGTTGACGCTTGATAAGGTCAAATAACCTCATCGTGCATTAACTTACATAGTTAACCTGCATCTTACTATTCACGATCCGAATATTCTGTTTAACATTTTTTCTCAGTACGGTTTCACTGATGTCAGCCCGTGTGACGAGCGATGCATTAGAAATTTTCAATGAACCGAAAAACCGCGGCCTCGACGAGACTGTTACAA
>SHCU01000003.1:1991401-2005416 GCA_004307685.1 Ceratina australensis
TCTAACTGGATTCTCATCGCCGGTTGCGGTGGAAAGTAGAAACATCGCTGAAGACCTTCATTCGAGTTCGATTTAACTTTGCCGCTGGCATGCCGTCGGAAGTTAAATTAGTAGTAGAACCGTTCAACAGAGTTACGCCATGTTCTAACGAGAAACATTCGTTCTATGAAAATACAAGGACAGTTGTATTAACATATTATCTCGTAAATTGTAAATTTTATATGGATATTCATAACAGTCAATCAAAGCCCCTTATTTTACAAGAAAAACCATAGTACTTTTGCTCTTGTTTAACCAGTTAACTGCATTCGACGTGTATACACGTCATTCCAAATTTCTTTCGATTAATATTGATAATCTGTTTAAACTCTCTTTCGCTACAGCAATTCGGTCGGCCTTAGCAATACTCTTGAATGAGACCTCTCGACGAAAGTGATGTATGTACGTTAAAATATACCTTAATTTATGTTAATATTATTTACATTAATTTATTATATTATTCTTATCACGTTTATATATCATAATTGTTATCTTTATATTAATATCGTAATTATATACTATATTAATGTATGTCCGGTAATGTATTAGTGATACATCCGGCGATCGAGTCCACGAATTTTCATGTGAAAGACGGATATATCCATCGTTCGGAGCGAAAGGGTTAAACATAACGAGACTCGTATAAAACAATTGATTTTATTATAACATCGCTCACATGAATTCCGTTTATTGAATTAATTTGTAGCATTAAAAGTATTAGATTTTTTATATATTTAAATTAATAGAAAATGAGATTTATAAAATTAAATTCCGCACTTAAAGGGTTAATTCTTGTTGACGCTTGATAAGGTCAAATAACCTCATCGTGCATTAACTTACATAGTTAACCTGCATCTTACTATTCACGATCCGAATATTCTGTTTAACATTTTTTCTCAGTACGGTTTCACTGATGTCAGCCCGTGTGACGAGCGATGCATTAGAAATTTTCAATGAACCGAAAAACCGCGGCCTCGACGAGACTGTTACAACGGCATTTCAATTTTAACGTCGAAGTCTTTTCACACAGCTCCCAAAAAAGAACCGTCTCTCTCTCTCTCTCTCTCTCGCTCCGACGTTCTCCTGTGCGCGTCATTTTCCCTCGCGGTACGATATGCACTCGCACTCTCGACGAGTCAGCTCATCGACATTATTACACGATGTCACTCGAGGTAGTACGCGTGGTAGGGTATCGATTTCGAATCACACTGGCGAGCCGGTGGAGAAATTTAATTGGGGGCCGCGTAATTCCCAGTTCAATTTGAACCAGCCTGCAAACGCTCCGACGTGCCGGAAAAAATTACCTACCAACCAATCCCCCGACCGATCGCGCGACCCGCGCCCTGCGATGTGCCGATGTGCTCGCAGAAAGTCGAGGCTGGCTGCTGTCCACGTTGCATTGGTTGCGCGCGGCTAAACTCACTCGGGGGAAAAATTTATCCATTAAACCGATCGCTATCTGCAAAGATCACTCATTGGTAACGTTGCCAACGTTAGAGGTCTTTCACACGGAAATATGGGAATCACGATTCTCGCATACAGTTCAGGCCGCGTGACGTTCATAACTGCATCGAAATTCGTTATTTAATCGTATCTGAATTTTTGTTTCTGTATATAAAAAAAGAAAGAATGCAACTTTTAAATTCATTAAATTCAGGGAATATAATGTATCTCCCCATAAGATCAGATGTTACTTTCAATTATTAATTGACAGCCCACGAATCAGAGCTTCGGTACAGTTTAATTTAATTTCCACTAAAATATCAAACGATTCTCATTTTTACTTCTATTGTTGAGGGTACTCCTTCAAGGGTAAAAATATAAGAAAATCATGAATGGCAATACCGACGTCTCGTAATGTCAATTGCATATGAGAATCACGATTTCTATATATCGTCATATGAAACCGATTTTATTCTACCGGCCCCACGTCGATTTTCATTTCAAACGATGATTTTCAACTTGACTCTGGATCCGATGAAATATCTTGTACAAGAGATCACGTTACAGTTAAGGACAATTGAATATTCGAATACCCTACGTGAGTTACAGGCGGATAGAATACAGAATTTGTCATAGTATGCAAGAACTAAAACTTGGTGTGATATGAGTGCCGCTCCAGGTAATATTTAATTCGCTACAGTATTTATTTCATTTTCTGTAAACGATTATGAGCATAATAGATGGGTATTCTAACCGACAGATGGACAGATGATAACGTCATATACGATGTTTACTTCTGAAAGCGTAGTTGCGCGCAAACATGAGGATCTTTCGGAAACTTGTGCTCACTATCAAGGAACGACGTTTGTCTTATGTGTATAACTTCCGCTACATTTGCAACTGCATTATGTCTGTACAATTAATAAAGTACGAATTTTATGTATTTATAAAAAAATATGATCCGCAGGAAATATACATGTGATGCATGAAAATAGTAAGCATATAAAATATTCATTAAATGATAAAAGATATGCATGAACTGAAATTTGTTTTTTCAATTGATAACCGTAAACATTTATTTTTGATTAAAAATCATAAAATCTCGAAAATAGAATATTCTACATGTAGGTATTTCGTAATGACGTCGCGATTTCCGTAAAAGAAAAAGTTCAATCAATTCTCAATAAACTGCTAATAGATTAGTATTACTTGGTAAGAACAGAAACGAAATCTTAGGAAGTTAAAATGGAAAGCAGACGCAAATGGAAGTGAGGTAAGAACAAAAACGACGTGAAAGAAGAACAGCGCGGCGGGTGGGACAGAAAGCAGCAGGAGAACCGTCAAAGGCAACGCGGTGCAGCGCCGTTGGAAGCTATTATCGAATTTTTTCAAGGGAAATCCCTTCGAACTATTTAAATCGCACTGCGTGTTGGTCTGGCGCCGGGGCGTAATTCGCCGGAACTATGCGCGAAAGTATTCGAGGCGGAAACGCGGCTGGAGCAAACTATTCCGCGTTATATAGGTACGCAACTTCGAGATTTCTGGCAACCAAGGAAAAGCCACACTAACTCTCGCGTCGAACGAATCCGAGACGGGATTACTATAGCCGCGGTAACGGCTTTATTCGAAATCAACTGTCCGCTCGATTTTACTTGTTACTCTTCGGTTGCGATATCGCGTTCCATTTCAATGCTCGAAATCTGCGAGACTATCTGTCCTGTTACGTAGCTCGCTATCGTGTTCGTATCGTTAGTTGAAATATAATGCATGAAACGCATGAAATATAAAAACATTCTATGAAATATTATTAGGTTGTCCCATAAGTTTCTTCCCAATTTTTGAAACGAAATTAATATACGGTCCGGAAGAAACTTATGGGATAATCCAATACGTGCAATCGCAATTTCTTTTGTTGTTTTACTTACATATTGGTATCAATTCTTTGAATTTAATTGGTTTTAATCAATTTTTAAATTTTTAAGAGGTAATTTCACGGGGTAAAAAGAATGAATTTTCAATACCTGCTCTATTTTACCTTTTATCACAAACGCAACGTGGTGCTTCCGTAGATTTCTGACGACGATGAAAGGTGAATACACAGCACATATCGAAAATTTATTTTTTCGCCTCCTGACATTTCCATTTCAAAAACTTAAAAATGCATTCAAATTAATTAATTTCAAACAATTGGATTAGACAGGTGTGTAAAGCAACCGAAGGAATAGCGAATGCATGTATTGAATTATCCCATAAGTTTCTTTCGGATCGTATATTAATTTCGTTTCAAAAATTGGGAAGAAACTTATGAGACAACCTAATATGAGCAGCATCATCATCTATGTGATAAATTTAATTATGCATAAAATTATATAAATAAATATAAAATAATCACAGAATAATATGTAAATTTAAATTCAGGTAAATAGCAAATAGTATTAATTACATGTATAATTGATATAATTCTGATTGAATTTCTAATAATCTTGTGCACATTCACGGAATCTATGTAATTCGACGGTCACGTCAATCGTTTTGTTCCCACGCTTAGAAGATGTTACGTTAAGTCTTAAAGCTACGCTCTCTACTATGGTGAACTCGCGAAAGGGAACATATGTGGTTGCCGTTTAGGCGAGATTGCTTGCCCCAAGGGTTTAATAACAAGTTCCGCTAATAGATTCCCAACGTTGTATAAAGCGTATATATTTGCCACGCTTGTCTTACGTTGCTGCCGTACCGCGCCAGCCGTCCCAGGAAGCTCGATTAGAACACTAAATTCGAATGCGATTAAATTTCGAACCGCCTTCGTTTCAAGTTTAACTGCAAATAATTCTTATCCGGAACGTTCGACGTGACTTAACTGCATCGGTAATCCCAAAGTTAATTCTAACTCCGGAAACAAGTAAAAATTAAGTACGTTGCTTGTCATGCGTTTTAACTGACTAATAATTGAAGAAATGAACTTTCCGATGATTAAAGCACCTAACTGCGTCGACGTTAATTTAATTAAATTACGTCGATGAAGAATTTAAAAACAATGTCCAATCGTTCAAAGTTCAATCGTATTCTAACTAGATATTAAAATGAAACCTGCCGGGTAATTGAATTCTCGTGTCACGCGAGATGTTAACCGGTAAGTTCTAACAGCGGATTGATGAGCTGTAAACGATACGCGAACGGTATCCTGGAACTTCGGAAAGTCCATGGACCGAAAAACAAAAGCACCGTCGAAGAATCTTCGTAGCAGCGAAACGCCGTCTCTTCGAGGTGCCACGTAAAGGAAATTGAACGCATTCCTTGACCCGGCTTCCGCGCAAATAACGACTGAAACGCGTCTGACAGCCACGACTGATCCCACGTTTTTTTACGTATTATACACGCACGTATGCATAACGTGCAACCGAAAACTTTGCGATGTCAACTCTAACCTAAAGGAATAGATTGTGCTTCCGTATTTCGCTGAACTACAGATCGATTATTTTTCTTTTACATTTTATTAAGTAGATCAATTGTAGCTAGATTTTGATCCAAAGTAAATAAATCGTAGGTTTTATAAATACATAATGTAACTCTCAGGATTGTGTCAGAAAAAGCGAAGGCACGTGTGACAGAGACAAGTCGTTCAGTCTGTATTACAAGAATTATGCAAGATTAAAGAGGTTTGTCAAAGATTTCATAGGAAGATTCACAGATGTACAATTATAAGTCAGAAGTATTTATTGCACTTTTATTGCACGCCATCAAAATCGATGACGAGGAATTGATCAATCAAGTTTTAGGGTTACGTTTTGAAGTGGACAAATCGATGTAATCAGGTAAGCGGTACAGCGTTTTATTTATCATGCGTTAATTTTGACGGGTTTCGCGCAAGCTCGATGCCAGAGAGCGGAGGGTTGTCGCATCGGGCAGCGGTGGGCGCGCACACGCGATCAATCGTTGCCACGAATTATTCAATGTTATCGTTATCATAAATTCGGCGGTGCCCTATTCTCGCGTGCCGCTCAACCGCTCTCGCAATGATCCTGATAAATTATCGAGCATAGGGTTGCGCCTGCACCAGTGTCCCGGTGCCGCGCGGTGCGCCGGGCCCGCGCTTAAATTTTCATAGCCCACCCGCAGACACCACCGAGTACCCGTAAATCCGATTCTAAAAACGTTTCCTGATTGATCTATCGCGAGCGGATTTCTAGTATCGGGCGTGTTCCTCTCATCGCATCGGCTCCAAATTCGATCCGAACGACGTTCGTCAACCTATTGTCACGATTTTTGTTATCTCCTACCGAGCCTTTATCGTCTGCGGGAACACATTAGAAACATTTCAACCCTAAAAGTCCATAACGTGATAACCGTATCATCGACGCTCCAGCTTATCCGAGTTAAGATTTAATTTTAAAAGAGC
Organism: Ceratina australensis; assembly: GCA_004307685.1. Classification (NCBI taxonomy): domain Eukaryota; kingdom Metazoa; phylum Arthropoda; class Insecta; order Hymenoptera; family Apidae; genus Ceratina; species Ceratina australensis. The sequence continues at coordinate 1,997,280 of SHCU01000003.1, forward strand.
TCGTATACTCGGTCGGAATAGTAATTTACATTTATACGATATAACTTATATACTTATTAACTATTACTATATAACTATTACTATTTACTATAACTATTACACTTATTATATTGCGGTATAATTTATACTATTATAATTAGTATATATAGGTAATTAATTAGATAAATATTTGTTTGAACTCGTACTGGAAGATCTTTAAATGAAAGGAACAAGAAGTGTACAATCGTAATACGTATCCTTTAACCTATTATCAGATGTAGTTTGATAATTCAGTTTTAATCAACGAGCGTAATTCACTCGTCGGTGCGTCATCACATATTAATGTGACGCATGATTGCAATATTAATAAAGCGTTCGATCATTCTGTCGTCCAAAATTGATCCCGTTCCCGAATAAGTGGGATGAACGTACAACAGAGGAATGTAGCGGCTTTGTTAACGAACGCTTAGCGTATGACGATATACATCTCTAATAAAAATATATCTCTCGGTTTTATGGGTATAATCAACGGGACCCACGTGTATTTATCTGTCCGATTTGAATTTAGAATGACAGAGATGAACGCGAACCGGCGTCGATTTGAATAATTTCGATTTCTCGATCGAGTGGGTAAGGATTTAGCTGACAGCGTCTGGAAACGTGGAAGAGAGAATCGAAACCGATATCAGTGTGATAATAAATCGATATTTTTTACGAAGTTACCATTAATACCGTTTACTGGCTACTATTTGACAAGATGTTTAAAATGAATCAAAACACTGTTAGATTAAATCGAATTTAAGTAAACGTACAAAGAATAGTATTGAAATTTGAAATAGTAAAAAGTATTCTGTGTTCATTTCGTCACTTTTCACCGCGAGTTATCGATTTCACTTATGTTACGCTGCCAGCGACTTGTGTGACCACAGTCTAGAGAAATATAATATAGTACAAGGATATTCACGGTGAATCTGAAATCCAGAGACATCTCTTTCCGCATGCTTGAACATTATGCCAGGATGCCGAGCTCACAATGGGGGAAAAATGTTTCGATACATGATATAATACACGTATCAATAAGGCCACCTTGACAGACAGTAGGGAAATATCTATTGTTGATACGACGACTTGCATGCCTTTGAAAGAACAATTTCGTGTCTCTCACCTGATATACTACTTGCTACAATAAGGTCTTTTTGTTGCATTTCAACAATCATGTTTCATATTTAGGTGACATATTATTCTTGAAGAATTGTCTAAATAGTCTTATGCATTTTTAAGTAAAGGTAACGTTGGCATTATTTAAAAAAAAACGCTTTTATACGTATAAATGTAGTATATGATTTTTGGACAAATAAATATCCGAAATTAACTGATAGCCAGACTTTTGTGAAACGGCTAGAGGGTAAAAATGTCTAGAAAAAAAGATTTCCATTACGTGCAATGTACATAGTAGAACCTGTGGAGATTGGACTGCATTTTTTACGATCGACTCGTGAATATCTTAAATTCCACAGCTGCACCGCGGTACCTACCCGAAGAGATAGCCCAAATCACACTCAAACGAAGTGATACAATTTTAGACATTCCTTCACCCGCGTGATTCATCGCACTTTCAGAATCTTGCATTCAAAAAATGAATTAACCAAAAATGAATGATTAACCAAATGATGAATGATTAAAAAACAGATTAACCAAATCTTTTATTTTATAATGTCATTATCATTGCGATTGTTAATTGTATCATCTATGAATAGAACAAGTTTCATTCATCTATCTATATCACACATCAATCAAGTCCGTGGTTCCTTCTTCTTGCCCAAACTGTGCGTCCCAACCCATAATAAAAACGTAAATTCTAATTAACGCCAGAGACACGAATCCAATCAAAGTGTCCAATTTCTCAGCGAAACGGTAATGATAGTACCTAAATCTATTAAAGTAGTACTTGAACGTGTTACTGAAACCCTCCCTTCGCACTTTTTCCTCATCCTCCTGATTAGCCGTTGCATTTTTCGCGTCCGTGCTCCGCGAAGCTTTGTTTCCTGTTAATGAAACTTGTTACAATTAAACCACCATTTTTTTTTCATCAAACGTAAAGGTGAACTTACGTTGCTTGATCGCGCTCTCCATAGTTTCCAATGTTATATTCTCTGCGATTTAGTTTAGTTTCTCTGTAACATTTAATACGTAAGTAAACTAATTATTGCAGTATAATATAAAATAAAAATGGCTAACTACATTGCATCACGGAGTTGTATTATTATTATTTTATATTTATATCAATGCAGTACATAATCTTAAAAAATCACGAGCCATTTTCTGTATTGCCTAATTTCATTTGTAATAAATTTATCTGTATTTTTAGTATGGATTTTAGAAACCCCCGTAAAACTTTTTTCCATCGAAAGTTTAAAGGCTTTACGCCGAAAAATTCATTCCAAGATTCATTTGCGCGTACAGATACGTACATATGTACGAAAGCGTGGCTTCTCCGACAATCATAGGTCTTCTTAAATTACAATACTATGACGACCGTGTCCCGGAGATTTCGCTGCCGGCAAACGTGTAATCTCGTCGGGCGTAAAAATGGAGGGGAGGGGTGGGGGGGACAAAAACCGATTACAATTCGGCTCGATCGTATTTCAACGCGTTCAGAGCAGAACTCCGTTCGCCATACGCGTCCGTGAGAATGGAGCTGCCAATCTCTTTCCCTAAATGAAATTCAATTCCGTTGCGCGGAAAAAAATGTTGCGGCACGATGCTGCTATGATGGTAAAAATATTTTTTTCGTATAGCCACAGGAATTAAAGTAACGGCGCTCGGAGGTGCGCGCGCGCGCGCGAACGCTAAAGGCGTGTAACGTCTGCGTTCCGCATACACGTACAGCTCGGGGGAGAAAAAAACTAAATAAAAAGGAAAAACAAAAATTGTGTAGGTAGTTCGCTGCCACGTAAAATGCAATACGCTTTAGGGAAGACCTGTGTTGGAACGGTTCTATTCGATAAAATCTACATGTTAATGCGTCCCTCTGTTTTATTTTCAACAATTTTTGTTTTTGTTTTTTTGCTTCTAACATGTTTAAACGCATTTCATTCGTTTATAGCTTTCATTTTTTCCTTTTATGATCGTGCTTATAATGTTCATGCGATAGTTCTATGTCGTAAAATCGTTCTTGTATGGAACACGTTTTGTTCTGCGTCAGCTTTACGTTACTAAATACTTCCTTTCCTACCAGTTCAATAATTCATATTTTAATATATACATTTTTTATATACGTATGCATTATAGATAATTTCATTAACATGAAATAACATACATATTTTAATATATACATATATGATTATAAGATGATTTTACAAAATGTTAGAATTATGTAAAAGTTCCTTTGATTCAGTCGGTGAATAATTAATGAAATTGAGTCGAGAATGTATTTTTCAGGAGACAATGGACCTCGTGCTGTCACTACGTAAGCAGAAAGTGAAGATTTAATTTTTCCATGTTTTTTGTAACAACCTCACAAATCGTCATACCTGTGGAGTCAGGTGTAAATTCTTATTACATGAAATACCGTACAAACAATTTCCTGAAATAGTGATTGTCCAATTGTTGATTTTCCGATATTGGTAATTCTTAGTATTGACTACTGCGAACCGTTCAGTACACAAACATAGGAAACGTTATTGGGAAATACCGAGAGCAATAGATAATAGACGAAATCAAGTAAGCGCATGATTAAATTTTTCACAAAATCTGATACAGTCTACATCCACAAATTCACGTCGCACGCGCCGTACACATTGAGCAATCTCAATTGGTTTTATAGTTATTGCACACAGTTCAGAATTCCCGAACCGCATTCATCACCTCAAATCCCGTTTTTTATAGACGAATGCGCCACGTCGTCGTAAAAAAAAGAGGTTGAAGGTTGTTTAATATCTTCCTCTATCTCTCTCTTTCTATTCTTTTTTTGGAGAGTGAATCTGCCTCGAGTTAACTCCCATGGGGTTAAGCGGTACGCGTTGGATATGCTTGGGTCGGTGCAAGCAAGTGCATTCTAATGGAGGTTTTTTTGATGGATTACCGACAGAGTATTCGACCATTCGTGCGACATTAATTTAAAATAGATATCAGTGTATTAATCTGCTCGCTGTAATTGAGAAATTTACGCCCAACTCTGCGTGGATTAATGGAACATTGAATCGACTAGATACACGATAAACGTGGCAGATTTGAATCTTAACCCTCTATGGGCCGAAGTTTTATTTTAAATCTCAAGAAATTAAGGGAACGAGAAATCAGCAATTATAAACTTACATGTGCAGTTGAAAAAGAAAATTGTTCCGTTTAAACAATTTTATTGCAATATATTCTCTATGTAACTTTCAGATAACAATGGCCTATAATGTTTACACTTGTGTGTATAAAAATTGGTAAAATAATGATAAATTAGAATGTCACTTGAAAGTTACATGTACCCATAGAGAATTCATTAGTCTTGGAGAATAAAATTCTTTTATAAATATGAATTAAAATAAGAAATGTTGGTGGACGATTAAGCTGTAGACTATACAGCTGTAGGCTATTCGTTACGTTAATTGAATCAATAGTCTTTAATGCAGGCGATATAACTGCGAAGATAAATGAAACTTTAAAAGACAGGCGATACTTTTAATTACAAAGGAGAGCGAGATACTTTGCGACGACTACGTCCCTGATGCAGAATAAATAAATTCGAAAACGGTCTTGATCTTCGAGCTTTCAGCGCATGGTGGGCAAGTTTCTCTCGTTGAAAACCGCGGGGTATTGATTAACGCCGAGAAATTCCTTTCACCGTCGTCATTACTTTTACTTTAAACGCGGCGAAGAGCACTCCCGGAAGAAGGTCAAAAAGCATTAGCGTGTGCAAAAGCGTTCCTTGATATTTAAATACCTTTAATCCGGACCACTTCAATCCTTCCACTGAACGGGCAATTTCCGTTTATATATTTCGTTAATTACGAGTAAGGGAAGAATTACCAAAAGGAAATTTCCCTCGATCAACAGATTTCTAAAATTAATAAAACACGATATTTAAATCAATTTCGAGTATATCACGAAAATTATCAATAATAATTAATTACATTGTTTAATTAGAATTTAAATATCTGGAAACTCTTTTTTATTTTTCCAAAACCGCAAGTGCACCTCTTCGAAAACTAATCTGCACTGCGTTTTTGCATGCAATTGGAAAAACGAAACGTGGAATAACAGTGTTAATAAAATTTCAACGTTCAAGTAAAACTCGATAACATTATCTGCCATATATTCTGTTCCAAGGTAAATGGTGTATCTAAACTTCTCGAGAAAATTGATATACGTTAACGCACTATAAAATAATTTAATATTTCCAATCAACATGCACTTGATTACTCCCACAACTCAAGGAGCTGTGTAATAAAGTTCGAAACAAATCTTAACACTTAAAATGATTAAAATACAAACATAGTACGGGCGATAACGCGAGTGAGAACGCAGATCCAAAGTTATGGGCAGCGCGAGGCGAAACTACTACGGGCTTTTGTGAAAAATGATAAAAATTTTGCGGATCGTGCGTGACCAGGTTGTAATACCTCGGATCGTTTCCCTCAAACCCCCGGCGTTGCCTTTCCGACTCGCGACACTCCTTCATTCTGTCTTCCAAAGTACACGTCGCTTTCTATAAATCGATTCCGCAGTCGTGATACGTTACGATTATAGCACCACGATCATACGTTGTTCCATGGCTGAGATACGACAGCGAGTATAAATCTTCAAGAAACATTTCACATTTAATTTATTAAATAATTCAGGCTATTTTAACGAAAATAAAATTCATTAGTGAATCAGAGAAATGTAACTTTGTATTGTTATATTTGAGCACTACATTCGAAGCCAATAAAAATTTAAACGTGAAACGAATTTAGTACATACTAATCACCGTGTTTATCAAAAATCGTACGGTATGATTCTACCAGTGTTTGATCTGGGCACGGCTTCCAACGCGACACTTCTTGAGAACGTGACTATCGTGACGCGCAAGGATTTTTTCAATATCGATCTTATACCCGAGAGTCGCGGATGAAATAAATTCGAGATTTGATTTTCCATGGAGTTGAATTCGAGAAGAACGGCGAGTAATTTTCGTGGGGAGTACATATCGCTGATACCGTTACCAGTTACGCGGGGAAGGAAGCCCATAAAACTGCGCGATGAAAATCTTTTCCATCCGCGTGGAACAAGAGTTCTCCGCTGAAACTTTATCCCATTGTGTTCCCCTTTTATGAAAAATGTGATGGCGGGTACCACCGTCCCGTGCCCCGCGGAACGAACAGAAAATTAAACTAGGATAATGTGCTGTTGCCCGGTTCAGACTCGTGAACCCATTCCTTTTACCCTTAACAGAGTCATTTTCCTATTCACTTCTTTAGAACGCGACGAGATAGACGGAATTCGAATTGTTGTTAAAAGTCAATCTCCTTATGATTTTCTATTCGATACGAGTCAACGTAATTTCGATAAATTACATCATACGCTGCTTCGATGCTTATGACACCGTGACCGTTAGAGCTTGATCGTTCGGAATTGGGCGACGATCTTATTAACGGCAGGCAAGCAAATTGAAGAGCGCAATCAGACGGACTAATAAAAGTCGATAGGAAACGATAACGAGCGTTTTTCTCAATTATGCCGCGTCGATAAATTTAATGCGTTTTTCTTTAGCGGTATCAACCTGTTCTTAGGACCGTAAAACTCCGAGCGAGATGGACGCATAAATCAAAGCCGAGCGATCTAACACGACTAACGACTACCAATTGCAATCGAAATATAATACGTATAATTTCATGATTCGGCTGGCACGTAATAACAATGAGTATTGAAATATTCAAGTAACTGCTATTGAAATAAAATTGTCTTAACTCCCCCGTTGCGATTGTAACAACCATTAAGACAATTAGCGGTGAAAATAATCGGATGTGAACGGATCGAGACTGGAGAAGCGATTTAATTACGAGAGGAAGTTTCACTGAAGCTGACAGCCACGTAATTTGTAGGATAATAGAAAAGCTGCCGGTGAAAAGAAGCCTGTTCTCTTGAAGTCTTGCTAACACCAGAGAGAAAGAAAACAGAAATACGTTTTCGCAAGAATGAGCAGCGAAATCCGTTGGCAATACTCGGGGTTAAACGGGTTTAATAAAATACACGGGTTACAACGCCTTCGTCGCGAATTATGTAAGGTAAATATTTGTTGAAACGAAGTAATTATTCGCTCGAAAATAGTACGTAGTGTTCGCAGTAACTTATTACATATCGAGGAACATTAGGTATGTATGTACGTTCGGATGAATAATTCCTATGCCGCCTGTCGTTCGCACTACCAAACAAGGAATGAGATTAGCGTGCTAATTAATCAAATGACGTAATACGCATCCGAACGAGCTATTAATCCTCGAAATGTTCAACTTAGAAACGATCCGTCAACCGGCGGCGATCGATATTCCCGCTTAGGACTCACGACTACTCGACGACACTTTGTTCAAGGTGATAAAAATAAAAATTCGAAGTCTTTTACGAAAAAGATGTGAAAGAATGAAATAGATCTCTTTAGTAACAGTTGCGTGGAACGAGAGTGAAAGAGAAAGCGAAGGAAACGAGCACTATAAAAAATGAGAAAGGGGAAACATGAATAAGGGGATAATAACATTGTTGAGACGAGAAGGCGGGCAGAGGTGAATAAGTATGAACGTCTTCGACACCGAGGTCGTATCATTAGAATAAATTGATCGTGTCGAATGAAATCTGATTCTAGATTCAAACGATTTGCTATTCTACCTTCCTGTGTAACCACCACGATGCTACATGTGACTTCTACATTTTCTACTGCGAAATGTTCTAAATGGTTCTCGCAGGTATCACGTTTCTATAATACAATTATCGTTCGTATCCCAACTCATTATTTGTATTCCGATAAACGAAACCGTTTGATCGAGCCGCGTAGAAACTTCAAAAAAGCATGAATCATTGTTCGTAATCATTTTGTTAGTGGAATCAGAAAATCATGATAAGGGGATTAAACGCGCGTTCGCGGAGAAAAGCGTGTTCGCTCCTGAGAGGCGCGGGTCTTTGAAAGGGACAAAGA
>SHCU01000003.1:2006470-2052429 GCA_004307685.1 Ceratina australensis
AACGCGCGTTCGCGGAGAAAAGCGTGTTCGCTCCTGAGAGGCGCGGGTCTTTGAAAGGGACAAAGAAAATTAGAGTGGAATGGAAAAGAGGGTTAAAAAAAAAAAGAAATAAGAGGAAGGCAAGAAGCAACGACGAAGAGGGAAACGAGAAAAAAAAGAAGAGATGCCGACGATGGGATGAAATTGCTGGGGTGAGCGGAACAGTAAATCTCGCGGTACCGCGTCACGACGATTTGCAGTCGGCGCTGCCACTAATTGCATGTCAGCCCCAATGTTTTGCGTTTTATCTGACCGGCACGTCGCTCCCGCTATCTACCAGCCGTTAACTGCCGCGTAAAATTCCACGGTCCAGAACCGCCGTATGTCTCTTCTCGTTTGGCTACGAAACACGCTGCCGTGCTGCGGTATGCTCCATAGAGCCATCACCGACGATTTCACTCGTTAACCGCCGACTCGTTTAAAGAACAAGATATTTACGCCTTTTTCAGCGGACCCTTGCAATCCATCTTCACCCGCGGAGATTCAAACGGTTACGTTACTCTCGTTGCGAAAGGAATACATCCGTCTATGATCAACCGTTTAAGTCCCGGTCGTTTTTTAAACACTATTGAAAAAACCTAAAAGTCGCTATAGCGCTTCAAAGATTCTCCGGCTTTTTTTTCATAGTCTATTATTTATTTTGTTTTAGTTAATTGCAAGACGTATTCGATATATAAAAAATGAAATTATAAATGCACAGTTAATCTATGCGAGAGGACTTATATGATATGTAATTCATCAAAATCTAAACTCTAAACAGCGCGATGGCGCTGCTTGGTACTCAAACTGTTTAATAGTTGCAGAGTAAAACTCAGAACTCTTGTTACTTATAGGTAAAACAAAAATCTTGTAAAAATGTAGAAAAACTTGGAAATCTCTAGGCCGCGTATGCGAAACTGTTGTGTAGGCCTTGTTCGATAAATCGTTCGATTCAGGATATTGTAGTGTGACGCGTCGTGCGACGGTAGGGCGATCGGCTGGCCAGAACCATCGTTAGTATTGGATAGCGATTATGCAAGCCAGTACCACCGAGCGAAATTTGTCACTCAAAAAGATGAATGTAGACAGACTTACGACCGTTACAAAATGTAGGCTGCGAAAAATTCTGATGCGCGATGACTCATGGATTGCTTTACACGACGCTGTCATCGTTAACGATTATTATTCGCTTCCCGCGTAACGATTCTAACTGAGCCTGTAAATTTTTCGCATTGATTCCGTTGCTTATTTGGCAAGCGACTTGATGCGAGGGGTGGGAAATAGGAGGATTAGAGGGCCGAGTGAGAAGGCAGATAAAGGATTTGGTTAAAAGAAAAAAAAAGCACGTGCGCGCATACACAAAGAGACGAAGAAAGCACTTAAGAAGGGGGAAATTTTCGTTGAAAGTCGGCAAATAAATAATTCCCGAACGAGGCATTTCTGCGGAACGAAGACCCCACCTTTCCCTGGTACAAACTCGACTCGATTCTCGGTCCCGTGCTCCGGTTCTCCGTCCTCGTTTCTAGTTGAGCGAGATCCAAGAGGCGACCGTACTCTTCGCCACCCCTTCTGGGACGGCCACCCTTATCAGCCATTGATTTACATCTCGAATTGTTCCTGCGGGAGCCCGCCTACCTGTCGCACTTCTTCCGCTCCTGTTTTTCTTTCCCGACGTCCGGACAACTCCATCATCCAACTTTTCCTTTTATCCTCACCTCTTTGCCCTCTGTGCACAATACAACCGTTGTCCGTGATCGTCGCATTCTATCCCTTTTCATTTCTTCAACACACAATTCATCGTGTACGATCCATTCTGTTCGATAACATTTATCGAGTCCAATTGCCGTTTCAATTAGCAAAATGAAATTGATCTCGTTATACAAGTCGCACAATTACTCAAATATTTTGTTCCGTCTCAACAAAACAAACAAATATTTGTCCATTATTATCTACAAATAAATATGAACAAATAAAATATTATAATATAAAATGAAATATTCTATGTATAATATAAATAATATAAAATGAGATCCATACGTACAAGTACCATCATACAGAAATCCATGTATATATGCGAGTGTATGTATGCAATTATATTTTTACCAGAAGTCAATGAAGACACGAACTTCGAAATTCTTTAGCTACCTGTGAACAGATCAACGGACGTACCATATTCTTGAAGGACATTGAGAAGAACAGACTAAAATAATTTTCGCAAGAAAAAACAAAAAGAAAAAGAGAACAACAATAACCACAAATCTTTTTGGAAGAGTCGCGTGAAAGACTCGTTGGCACCGAACGGTAATAGGAAAAATGGAGCAAAGAAAATCGAGATTATTTAGCTAATAGAATTTTTCAGCGAAACGAAAAGATCGTGGCCGATATCGCGTTTAATGGAGCAGAAATACGCTCGTAGCTGAAGAACAAATGGAGAGATGAATTCACTCTTCCGCATCGCGCTTTGCTTTTTACGCTGCTCTTTCTATATTTCCCGCGGTATCTCTTTTTCGCATGTTTCCGCCTGTGCGTTACTGCGTAGCTGCAAAAGTGTTATAACTTTCGGCCGGAACATCACGCGATTAAACCAGATTTTATAATACCGTTACACTCTGCGAATCCGCTCGCCGTTTACACTTTTAATTTGTTATACAATACTTCATTAATTAATAACCTGCGATCGAACGCGAATCGATTATTTTTTATGAACGTGTTATTAATTTGACGGAGTTTCTTAAGAAGTTAACTTCGGGCTTATTGGCACGTTTGGAAGATTGCTCGGCTATGAAAAGTTCCAAGACTTTCAAAATGCGTCGTGGATTTGAGAGGTTTAAGAGCCTCGAAGTTTCCCAGGAAGGTTTTTAAGAGTCGCTTCCTTATATTTATAGTACTTCCTGTTAACGAGGGAGTCACAACGTTATCTTCGGATACGAAGCCCATGATATTATATTCTCGCCAAATTTCACGAGCGATAACTTAATTAAATTATCACAGAGACTCATCTTTTGGTATGTTAAATATTAGTTGAGGACCCGGTTTCTTGATTAACACTTACCAGTACGCGGGTCTAGGTCCCGAGAACATCATTTGTCACTCACATGGTTTAAAGTGCCGAAGTGTCATTCTGTCAAACTAATAACGTAACATCTTATCTAATAACCTCGGCGCACCGTGTACACGGAGACTATTAAGTGGTGCTTCCATTAATTTGTCGCATACACACTCTCTTCCTATGAAAGTTTGGTTCAACTAAAACTGTCGATTACATGTCACATGCAATACATACGTTAATCCCACTGTTACAGTGTTTAAGTTACATCAACTGTATGTCCTACGATTTGTGAATGCTGAAATCAAGAAGCGGGACGATATGAAAATTAACGACGATAACAAGAACACACGTTTTGATATTTCAGAATTTATATTAGGTTGGGGAACAAGAAATCCATTATTCTGATGTTTATTACGATACTTCATTTATCATAATTCGAATTGCCCGATTATGTCACGTATGTATCCTTCTGTTATACAGGTGTAAACCTACAGGTGGGCAATATTTTAGGGTCATGTTCTATGATCCAAAATAAAACGAAAATGAAGAGTGGCACAATTGCGTTTAGGCTTTTTTTCAAAACATTTTGAGTTGCACTTCTACACGAGTGGAATAAACGTGTGTATCTCCAAAACGATCGATCAATTTCTTATGTTAGAACAAATTTCATGAAAATCGGCTAATTTCACGGTTTTGCCAGATTCTAGGATTCGATGTTCAATATTGTTTTCCTGCGATCCTAGTGCATAGAAATGTCTGAAAACATGGCAACTTCATTATTATACGAGTAGAACGTGTGAGGAAAGATTCGCTAAGATTTGAGAACCTTCAAATTTAAATTTTTACAATTATTTCAAATTGCTGTTTCTCAGGATCTAATGTATAGAAAAATCTGAAACCTAGGTAAATGTTCTACTATATGAGGAGAGTATCTGAGCATATTCTCAACTCGATCGACAGACTTTCTAGCCTTTCTAGCCTTCTAGCTGCATCAGATCCCGAGATACAACGACTTTTCGAAAATCGAAAAAATCTAAAGGGGTACCCCTGTCGATTTTTTCAAAATCGGGAGAAAATTTCATGGTCGCCGATCGGGCTGAAACTATGCGCACATGTTTCCCTCTTATAGAAACTCATTCACGCAGGATAACAGCACTCTCCATCCCTTAGATTCCGAGATAACCGAAATTTTCTGAAAACCTTAAAAGTGTGCAGATCGGGAAGAAATTATGCTCATATATTGGGTTCATATAGTAGTAAATGTACCCATGATTCTAGCCTTCTAGCTACATTGGATCCCGAGATACAACGACTTTTCGAAAATCGAAAAAATCTAAAGGGGTAGCCCTGTCGATTTTTTCAAAATCGGGAGAAACTTTCATGGTCGCCGATCGGGCTGAAACTATGCGCACATGTTCCCCTCTTATAGAAACTCATTCACGCAGGATTACAGCACTCTCCATCGCTTAGATTCCGAGATAACCGAAATTTTCTGAAAACCTTAAAAGTGTGCAGATCGGGAAGAAATTATGCTCACATATTGGGTTCATATAGTAGTAAATGTACCCATGATTCTAGCCTTCTGGCTACATTGGATCCCGAGATACAACGACTTTTCAAAAATCGACAAAATCCAAAGGGGTACCCATTTAGGGATAACATAATGGATTTGTTTCACCGCAACCTAATACATTCTTTGTGAAACTTTAAGACATACTTAAATATTATACTTCAGAATGAATCTCATAATGCAAATACATTAGCTTTTATCTTTTTAGTACAAACATTCTATTGAACTATTGTTTCTTAAATTTTTTACAATAAGTAATATATGACACACAGATACACAGAAACACAAGTGCCGAAAACGTACCAAACAATGGGCTCTGCACGTGAGACTGTTCAAAATTTTAATGAATAAAGTTATCAGCATAGTAACTTTATCAATGCAGCAAATTAAGCACCACGCCGCTAAATTGATTAATGTCCTTCAATACTAAATATCATGTAATTTATAACCATTATCGATTATGCATTAACGCCTGCCATTATACTAAACGGATCATTTAAAGTTTTTAGTCTCATTTTCGCATCCGTATCTATACGACATACATATCAAACTGAAATCGCGTGTTATATCTTTGCTTCGCTCTTCTCAATCTAATTTCTCAGCACGAGCTCTCTATGAAATAATAATAATATCAATGTAGGATGAAATCACTGTTACTATTGTAAGGTTCCGTCTTTAGATTCATTCGGAAGGGCATCGCACACATACATTAAATTGCATTTTGAATTATACATTCAATTGAATTTTTGACTAAATAAGTAGGCTTCGTAAATGTTCCAGTAATTATTTTTTCGTTTGCCTTGGTTATAAGATTAAAAATTCAAAAACATTTCAATCATAAATAAAATAAATAAGTAATTTTACCTATTAACCAAGAATAAGAGACGCACCGTTTTATAGCCTCTATGCTGATTTTCAAGTCGTCGGGAACCTCTTTACTAAAAACGTCACAAAAGTCACTTGAGTACCCTGGTTCCCATGTTCACGAAAACGAAGTGACGACATAATAATTCGAAACATGTTTAGACGTAAGGGAACAATCGGAATCTCGCGAGAAAAAGTGTTACCGGGGAACTAATTTGCCTCCGATGGAAATGATTGCATCTGGTAGAAGTCTCGGTTACCAGTATTTACTCAAGGGATTAAAACTTATCTACATGTGCATTTACGTGCATGTACAGGCGCCGTGTGTTCGCACGTGCCTCCATGGGGACGACCGGAAGAAAAGGAAGAAGCGAGACAAAGAGCAACACGTTTCAGGAAGAATGCATCCAGCACGTGCTGCATTACATGCAACCGCGCGATTGTTTCCCGATTCCCCGGTCGAACTCGTGTTCGAGGTCCATGGGCAAATATCGTTCTTCGATTTTTCGTAAACGAAAAACGCTTTCATCGGGCAACTATTTTCTGTCCTTCCGTTTAGGGACACCGTCCCATTCATCCTAACGTGTTGCTCGATTTGTGTTATTAAATACTCGATAAGCGTCTGTTGTTCGTTTCTCTATAATTCCTCGTTGACGCATAATTATTTGTACTATCCGCCCTTAGAGAATGAAATTAAAATTGTATGCTAGAATCAAGTGTGTATGTATACCATGTGTACCATGACATATGATCAACGTTCAATTAAGAAGTTATGACAACATATTTGTTAGAATGAAACTATTAGGTATACAGAGCAGAGTGTCGAAAAAATCAAGAATTCAATCGACTTTATACCTTGTACGCCGGAAGTTTTAAAACTTCATCGAACTTTACGTTTTCCCAGCGGTGATCCCTCGAAGGATCTACACCCGTTGTTTTGCAAGCTGTTTTTTGTTCCCGAGGTAGTGAACTTTCGAATTACTTATACATACAGATGGTAAATCTATCGAAAGCTTTCAGTCGACGGAGTCATAATTTTATTCTTCTCATAGACAGACAACCAGTGAATGTCTGATAAGAATTGATCTAATATCTCAAAAGAAAAACAAAGCAGGAATAACTATACCTTTCTCATAAAAACAGATAGGATGAATTAACAAATTTCTTCGCCTTAATTTTGTAGAACGATATAATTATTATATTAAAATGCATATAAAATATATATATAAATATTGAAATTGAACCATAGTTATTTGCAATACTGGAAGAAAATGTGAACAACTGCCATGTCCAATTTCTCAACTGACCTGTTCGTTGCATAAGCTGAGAATGAAGATTGAACAAAACAAGACTTCCTTGATATAACGAATAATGAGTGTTTTACAAAATTTTTTCGAGCACTCCTATTCAATTACTATTAATTCCTCTATTCTGTGGAAATGCGTCAACTCACTTTTTAGCTAAAACTGAAATGCACAAACACGATGAAAGCGTTAATATAACGTATCAGTCGACAATCGTTACAACAATCTAAATAACGAGGATAACAGTGCGACAAGAGTCCGAATATGAAAACGCAATTACTCGTTACGGGGTTCGTTAAGAATTCTCGGGATTCTGTATCCTCCTGTAGTTTCGTTTCCTTCGTTCTATGTTTCTTCGTCACCACGCAGTCGCGAAGTTGGGACGGAACTCGTTATCGGATAGAACGACCGATTACCGCCTCGTCTCGAGTTCGCCCTAGACTTTTAACGCGATTATACGTCGCTGAAACACTAAATTGCACAGACCGGGCGCAACAAGAGTTAACGCCTACGAAAACTACAAGATCCAGCAATGTCACCAACGTAACAAATAAGCGAGCTCTCACGATTAGAGTGAAAAGTCACAAAAAATGTACCCAAAAGTGTTATTAGAAATTCTCTTTCTAATCTTCAGCTCTCATAGCATTTTTTTTTTGTCCTTTTTTTGTCCTTTTTTTTCAATGTCCTAATAGCGAGTATGCAGAATAAGTCAACAACTTCGTTTTGAAATAAACAAGTATTTACTGTTTTAATTCAAGTAAACTTTATACGTATCTATTTACCTTAAGATATCGTTCATTATGTGAATATATTCCTATGCTTTCTTTATTATCTATTATATATTTTTATGATAAACTGAATAAGGTATCATCTCAAATTACACTTTATACTGATTCACCTTCTATATTTTACCCTAATAAAGAACGTAGCGTGTCAACGTTGTCAATCACGACAGTTATGTACACACAATTGTGGAATTAATAACGATGCATGCTACGCGTTGCGCATGCAAACATAATTCATCTACACACTGTCCGTTATGAATTTTGCTTGATAATACCTCTAAACGTAACCGATAATTAATCGGTAATTTTCTATTTTTAATTTTTCCAACAGTTTAGTCGGCTATCAAAAAATATTAACCTACAATTTGATAACTAATTAATTATGTCGAAATTGTAGCATGATTATTAATTTAGTTTCTCGGAACGACGCCTGGATTGGAAAAATTATTTCACTTTCTCAATTTACTTTCTCACGAGGAATGCACCTACGCCCGGTGGTACTACGTAATACGTAAGAGGCTGCGTATAAATTGTAAGACACAATACGCCCATCTCTAAATCAATGTAGGAATGGTTAAAGTTACTTTAAGCTCTGAAGCGATCCTATAACTCGTCAACTATTACTATGAATTCGAGCGTATCAGCGAACTTTCCGTGGCAGCAGATTTTCCGGTGGAGACGTAATCGAAAGTTTACGAGCATCAGCGGTGTTGCATCTATAAATTTTATCCGCGAACTCGCGCGCATTTTTACGACGTTCGACGTGAGTCGAGGGAATCGAGTGTTGCGCGAACAGAATCCCGCGGAGGATAGTTTATTTGAACGGCCCGTGCAATTTTCGGCTATTTACAGATTCCAAGTGCCTCAAATATTCAAGCTCGATTGATTCCTTCAGCTCCTGCTATTTTACCTCCACCGAACCAAGGGGTAACGCACTCCCATCGATACATTCGCGATACAAATGCCCCCGCGCGCGCGTACTTATACATATGTATGTATACCACCGCGCCGGCTGCTGCCTTCCACGCAAAGTATTTTTTAGCGTGTCGGATCTTTGTTTCGTTAAGCGATTTTATCGATTAGACGTCAGCGCTGTAATGGTTAAACAAACGTTTTCCAATATTCGTGAAATTTTTTATTTTAATGGAACTTGTCGCGATAGGAAACTCTGCATGGCGAAAGTCTGTTGCACGTTAAAATTTCTTTTTACCATAACACCGATTATATCAGCGCTGTCCAAAACTTCTATAAACCTCATAAAGCGATAATACAAATGTATTACCCGTGAAAGTCTTAAATTCTCAAAGACTTCTTTCGGCCGACACTGTCTGCCTATCGGTATTAACATAAACTCGAAAGAAAGGAAGAAACAGCAACGGTATCTGCTGAAAAATGTAACACAGGCTTCGATGCCGGGGCGCTACAAATTTAAATGTGGCATGGAGGGCGGGAAACGTACAAGAATGGTCTAGATTAGCGTCCACTCCGGTAGTTAATACCGATTATATCAGCCCAGTCCGAAAATTTCTATGAATCACATAAAGCGATAATAAAAGTGTATTACCCGTGAAAATGCTTAAATCCTCAAAGATTTCTGTCGCCCGACAGTGTCTGCCTATCGGTATTAACATAAACTCGAAAGAAAGGGAGAAACAGCCAACGGTATCTGCTGAAAAATGTAGCACGGGCTTCGATGCCGGGGCACTAAAAATTTAAATGCGGCGTGGAGGGCGGGAAACGTGCAAGAATGGTCTAGATTAGCGTCCACTCCGGTAGTTTATCCTGTAAATGGGAAAAAGGGAATTGAGGGGTGATTCGCAAGGAACCTGAAAGATCGAGCCAATCGCTCACCTGTTCCCAGCAATCGCATACCTGTAACGGTGTGCCCGCGCTAAACCAATCGTCCACCGGTACGTATCGTTGTTGGCCAGTTTTACGAGCACTTGCACTCCCGTGGATATCGATTACCAATCAACTTGGCCACTCCGTTTCCTTCCGTCTAATTCTAAAAAATGGACCCTGGACTTCACCGCAAACTCCGGGCGAAATAACAACGACTCCGAGATTCCTCGGTACCAAAGAAAATCTGCTTTTAGAGGCATCGCTATTGTTTGTCTCTGTCCTTTTATTTCATGTCGGCTGTTTAATCAAATCTACCGTATTAAATGGCACGTCATGTAGAAAATTTTTTAAATTTCGTTTGTTCTAAAAGGGAAAAGATTGATTGGTAACATTCGTTTTTGCTCATTTTTACGCTAATTTCCTCAATTATAACGCTATAGAAATTATATCCGGCTCCTATTATTGGTTAACTCACATTCAACGAATATGTCGAAGGAAAACGAGAAAGAACACGAACGTGTACGAAAACACAATGAAAACTAAGGGTAAGCTTCTAGCGAGCGTTTGAGAGCCAATTTACATATTCTATTGACCTTCTGGAGCTTCGCTAGTTCTGTTATCGGAGTAACTTTACCTTTCGAAGTGTTCCTAATATTACACTTCAACCATTCGGTCAACTTCTACGGAGTAGTCTCACGAATGTTATCCCAGTGTAGATGGTGCGAATGTCCTCCTACGAGTTAACGTATGCCCGCATCTGTGTTCCAATGTTCTTCACAACTACGATTCAACCCCGATTACTATGATACCTTCCGCTTAAACGATCTTTTATTCGCACCGTTTAATTAACGATTGTAACGAAATTCCTATTAACATTGCAGTCGTAATGAATAATAGAAAAGTACAGTAAATGAAAAACTGGCGTAAGAAACAATATAGTTAATTTCCTTTTTAGAAAAATGAAGCTGTAACTAAGGCTAGCAATATTAGCATGTATCAGAAAAAGTTATTCGTATTTATGATGTTTCAAGCTCACAAAAATCTCCATCTGCAAATAGCACCTCAACGTCTCCAATATATCCCTATAAACTTTTATTTGAGTCAATTGATTGCATTAAGGAATAAATTATTGTTACATTTTGATTCCCTACGTTACTGTGTGTTAGTGTTACTGTTACATTCGATTGATAACATGCCCTTATTCACTTTACAGTTACAATTAATCTCCATTTACAATACATACACATAATTGTCTCTTAATTGACTGCGTAAGCAATAATTTTCGTAGCAAATCAACAATTGATAATTCGTTGAATTCCTAGTAAGTGAGTTGATTGTGATTAAACTTCAGCGAACAGGAAAGTTTCTCCATCCCTTTCTCCGCACCTTAAGGTACTCTTACAATTAAGCCCGGATTCAACTGATCTTGGCTTTACGCAAGAAATTTCAGTTTAGATTGAATCGCGTATAAATGAATACCGCGCAATCACACAAACACTGAATGTAATCAGGAGACAGTTTCGAAAGTTTGGATTGGTCACACTTGGAGCACCAATGTCCTTTCCCCTTGCTTCCATTTGTTACAAGCACTTTTACGCGTGACAAGACACGGAAATACATCTTAGCGTCTAATTAAAAATTTTTACTACCATTCATAATTATACGCAATGAGTGAACAAACTTTAGACTCCTATCATAATCATGATGGTCGGTAATTAATCGCAAATAAAAATGTAATAAATTTTCAGTTATTACCATCAAATACTAGTAATTAATAAATGGATTATACGACATCTGCTCCGGAAACTGTGTGATCAACGAACGTAATACTTGTACTCTGTTTAACCTATTGCAGTGTAGGAAGTACGCGAACAAGTATGTACAGGCGAAGTATAAAACCTACATTAAATTTTATTAATTACTTACCGCTATATCTCTTACTGTTACCATTACTACCAATTTAGCAGCGAACAGAATTGTAATATTTGCAGTAGGAATGATGCTTTTAAAGGCAAGATACTTCTTGCATTAACTTTTAGCATATGTTTCATTATTAACAGTGAATGAAAATAATGAAACATTTGGATAGAAAATAAACAGTTATCACACGTGTAAAAAGTACATTACCAAGAAAGCCGTTCAGTCGGCGAGTTCAAGAGCAAAAAATAAAAAAATGACCGAGAGAAAGTTACCGTCGACGCGTCTGGTTGGTCATGAAAGATAACTGAAACTCGTTTCACACGTATTTCACCGCGTATATATCGGAAGAAGTAAAAGGTATTAGTAAGCGATGCGTTCTCCATGGGATAAAGGTTCGACGATTACACGCGTTTGTGATAAAATAACGCATTACGCCAGTTATTCATCAATGTAACGAGAAACGTGAAAGGCCAGGTGTCGGAGTCAAATACCAACGAGTAACATTAATAAGATAAAATAGAATTTATTATTTATGAACATTCAAATGTCTAAACACACACATGATTACACACTAAACAAGGATGATGTGATTCCGAGATGATAATCGAGATCCCGATGCGGGACATATAAATTCAGTTGATATCTCATGGTTTCTTGTCATCGTCCTTGTACCAATCCTCACTGTGGAGCAAGTATGTAAGTTAGTAATTAGTTCTCTTATCTTAATTGTGTTATCAAACATCTTCAATATAACTAGGAAATTCAATCAATGTTAAGATGTACGTACCAGCCGGGGACATTTTCTGGCGCGTCGCATCTTTGCTGTTCCTCGTTGTAGACAGTGCCATCGCTGCAGCCTTGCTCGCGCGGTGTCACGCCGTTCAAGCAGACGTAGAACTTTTGACAGTCATCTGGATGCGCGAATTTAGGATGATCGACCACCATTCCTCTGGTATCCACTTGACTCTCTTTCGGGCACTCGAAACCGTCCTTCAACTTCTTGTCCACTGCCCCGCATCCCTAAAGAAATGAATAATAGAAGGTTGCAAAACGTATTCAAGTTTAATCATTTATATATTGAGTTCATGAACGAATTAAACGAGAATTGCAAAATTATTGTGTGGTATATGAAGTAATACTTACTTCTCGTCCGGCGCTGTCAGGCCAAACGCACGTGCCGCTATATTCGTCAAAGTGTAATCCGGTAGTGCAAGTAATTTCGATTGCCTCTCCGTCGATGCAATTATAAAAAACGTTGCAAACCGATGGGTCCGGATGGGCGAAGAAACCGTTCCTCCGCGGGCACTTCTTGGTCGGTTGAGGTGGTTCTGTTTCAATTGAAAATATAACGCGGATTAAAAAGCACTTTCGTTCGCCTCGTCGCATCGTTGTGATCCTATCTTGTATGTCAAGGACACTAACCGCAGAAGCCAATGACACCGAGATATCAATGTTATTACAACACCCGAGCCAAGAGTTTTTATTTTAGAAGCGTGGAAAGCGATAAAATCGTCAAGGACTAAAGTTTGTTCGATCCTTAGTCATTCATAAGCACGTATAACTTCATGATAAAAATTAATTATCTAATTTCAAATAAACTGTCCGATTTTTATTTATCTATGTCAATAACGTGTTTAATATTATACGTGGCCAACGGAGAGGTCAAGATGCGAATCGAACGATTTAAAGGTATTCTGAAAATTGTTGAGAATCATGTCAGTCTTACGTAATTCAAGACGATCCCCGCAGTCGACGTTGAATACGTGATCGCATTTGTTCACTTTGCGATTCAGGGGATCGAAAACAAGTCCATCTGGACAAAGCTTCTCCGTGGCGACGCCGTCGACGCATTGGTAGTATTTGTCGCACTGTTTCGGATCCTCGTACTGTCCGTCCTTGCTCGGGCAATTGAACGCACCATCTATAAATCAATTGCAGGTAAATGAAAGTTCGCTCTCATTACACGCTACAAAATACTCCCCGATTCGCTCGTCATCGTTAAAAAATAATCGAGAAAGTAGTCCTACGATCCTACGAAATCCTAGAAAAATTTACGAATTCTTGTTACCAAGAGAGTTCTCGTTTCGCTTCGGAAAAATCGAAAGGAGGAAGGAGAAACTAGAATAAATTTCTTAAATTTCTCCGTATTACTTTATCGCCGGTGAGATACTCATATACTGGAAATCAATGCCACGCTTCGGGAAGCATATAAAGTAACCGAAACGAGAAACAGCGCGGAGTGGTCGAACCAGATCGGTATCTCTTACCGTTGCACGAATCTCGTTATTGTTTTATTTCTTTTATATAATTTATGAATTTCACACGTTGAGCACGAGCGTGCGAGGGACGATAGCTGCCGCTTGTACTTATGCAACCCGGTAGATCTGACATTTACGCTTTAGAAAGTTTAGTCTGACTGTCTCTTACGCGCTCTCCGAGTGAAATGAATATCTCCATGCTGGAACGTGTACTTGGACGAGACGCGAACGATTTTTCAACGAGTTTCAGATACTTGAATAATTATGAAATTTTACCGGTTTCGCGCGACGATTACGATATACCGGAAATTTGGTAGCATTTTAGAGGCTGGCCGAACCGTGCCAACGAACCAGGAGAAAGTGTTCCGGGTATGTTTCAGTGAAACCGTTCCTTTTTTTTTTCTTTTACTCTCCGCAATTAGCATGCACTATTTCTTACTTTCGGTTCGAGCTGTAGAAATCTTCTGTTTTACATGTACTCATTCTTTATATTGTTAAAAAATCGCAAAATTAAAATAATTGGAAATGTAACTAAATGATTGATACGTTTAAATTTTGATATTACTGTTTCGTTTGTGGAAAATAATATTTCATTTCTAACTTCAATTAATTATATATGATTCCAAATGGAAAATATTTTAATACTGACAACAGGACTATCTCACATGTTAAATTTCATATAGAAATTTTACTTACGTGTGGCAGCGATCACAGTCAGTATCGTTACGGCGAAGGATGCTCTGATCATCTTCATTTGCTGTCGGCTCTTACAAAATTATACGAATCACACGCTCACTGCTCACCGAGCTACTCGAGTAATGTCTATTTTTTGGCTCTCCCTTGAAACGACGTCTCCGAAACACTGCAGGCCTTCGGCAAGTGACGAACGGTGTATACCCCATTGGTCCCCACTACGATCATCGTTTCTTCCCCACTTTCGCCACGTTTTCATCGATGGATAACCGTCTAGAATCAAGATTGATCGAACGAACCACGCACTTTTACCCATCTTTCTCTCTTCCCTCTTCGCGGTCGTCGCTGTTCATCTTCTTCCTTTCATTTTTTTGTATCGTCACTCTTACTCTCACTTTGATGTCCTTCACCATATTCTATGTGAAAAAGATTGAATATTACCGTATCCGTGCGAGGGATCATCGCATTCTTCGCACGTTTCGAAACGCGGGCAATTATGTCTATCAAGTCCCATAATCTCTTAAAAAATTCTCGTGAATTTTTTTGTAAAACTAACGATTGCAAGATCAATGCGTGCTCGGTTGCATTCGTAACGAAAGTATCGAACGTTGACCTACTATTCGATAGAACAGATTTCGGGAACGCTTCCAATAGAATGCCGAGAACTTCCATACTTTGAATAAACTTTGTTTGTTCACGGAAATTTACACGCGATTGGAATATATTACCAAAACACGAGAGGAGCAAAGTGGTTACACACAGTCGCGACGTGGCAGATTAAATGAAAATATTATCATGAAATTGAATTTCATGTACAACAATCTGATATAACTTCAGTAATTTTCAATATACTTTATCTAATAAATTATCTCTTACTAAATAGTAATATTTCTTAATCAATGAGTAAATATGAAATCTTGATATCCATGATTATTCAATTATATCTTAAATAAAAATCATAATCAGAATATAATTTCGCAAGTCTTTTATTTAAAAAATGGCCATGTTAAAAACGTTTTATTGCTCAGGTGGTATAAGTCAGTGAGTATTAAAAGTCTACGCATTTATGTATTAAATCTATGACGGCTTGGTGCCTTTTCGTCTGCTAGGTCCACCAGTTGGCTTCGGTCTCGGTGGTGGATTCTCCAAAGCATCTAATTCCTCGTCCGTCAATTGTCCCTTGTACCAGTCTTTGCTGAAAATTCATAAAAATACATTATTGATCTCGTTTATCGCATTTCTGTACTTCAACATAAAGTTATCTGTTACTCTTTCATGTACGTCTTAATTCTTACTTATCAAATTCAAGTGAAAAAAAAAACATTATAATAGCAAGACAAATTTCCATTAAAATTTGATACTCTTATAATTATTGATGATACAAGCAAATAAGTTCCAATAATAACTTACCATTCGGGTATTTTCCTGGCCCAATCACATTTTCCGGTGCGTTCGTCGAAAGCCTGACCCAATTTGCAACCGCTCCTCCTTGGTATCTCGCCGTTCACGCAAACATAAAAGTATTGGCAGTCCTCCGTGTCGGGATATCGGGGATGCGTCGCAGCGATAGCCTCGTCAACCTTCGGGCACGTGAAATTGAACAGTTCCCTAGAACCGCAACCCTTCTTCTGCGCTTCGTCCGGCCAGTTGCAGATCCCGGTCTTCTCCGAGAAGACCAGACCGTCCGGACACGTGATCATGTTGAACTTTCCTTCGACGCAGTAGTAGAACGTATTGCATATCCGAGGATCCTCGTGCGCGAAGTAGCCGTGCATGCGTGGACAATGTGGAGACGGTTGCGGTTTCTCTGTGTGCAATACGGTTTTCATTAATCGTTATTAGAGATGTTACCATAATTTGAGACATGATCTCGAAGTAAATCGTGTTGAGAACGTAATTTCCCTACGTTTTATTGAAATTGGATTGAAGTCTCAGTGTTTCGAAAATAGAGATTCCAATTTTTCTGATATCATAATTCGATAATTTACAAGGAGGGTAAAGTAATTATAGGAGTTTTTCATCGGCGAATTGAAATTCTAATGTACTCACGCAATTTTGGCCTCTTGGAGCAATCGATACCGAACGGCAGATCGCACTTCTCGTGTTGAGGACTGAAATCGTTAAAGACGAGACCGTCCGCACATAATTTCCCGATAGCTTTCCCATCCCGACAGTCGTAGTACTTGTCGCATTGTTCCGCATCGGGAAAGTAACCGTTGGGCTCCGGACATTGATCCGAAACCTCTTCGTCCTCGTACTCTTCCTGCTCTTCTACTGTTGCCTGCTGCTGCTTCTTCTGTAACGCCGGTAAAGCCACTTTCCGACGATTTTGCTCGAGTGCTTCCTGTTTCCTCGTCAAGCCAGTTACAGCGCCTAAAATGCAATACTGATATAATGATGCACGTCGTTGCTCTTTTAATAAATAGATCACGATCGTTTCATACAATCCGTACCCGACAATTACTGCTAAATGTTCAATTCCAGGTCTCGGTAATTGTTTTATTTCACCTCGCATACTGTGCTGCGCGCAGAATGTCTCGGTCGCTTTCATCGCTAAGGTAACGCGTATTTGAATCCAGTGGAATTGAATGCCATTTCTATTCTTTTCCCCGGCGATAAAGTGAATATCGTAGAACGCGGATACGTTCGCGTCGGCGGCCAGGAATAACGAATGAATTTGAATAAAAAAAATACAAAGGAGGAGAAGGTGAAACGAGGGAATAAAAACAGTGAATGGCAGGGAGAGGAGGGTCAACTGGTCGGGAGTATTTTCAAGGCAGCGCGACGTCTTGCGTCCCTGAATAAAACGCCGGTTTTTGCAGCGTAGGTATAGGTAGGTATAACAACGTCAAAGAGCCGCTCCGCGCGCCGGTCGACCTCGCTGACGCGAAGAAAGCGAGAAAGTGCCGAGCTCCCGTATGTGTTTGCTCGGCCAGAACTTAAATGTCGTTTAATCGCTCAGACCTGTTAACTTTCCAACAGTCTATACGGTGCAGGCCTTTGATACAAAGATTTTAGATTAAAGTTATACAAGCAGGAATTCGTTGCGTGGCAAACGTTGCCGTTTTAAACGAATTCGAAAACCTAACGAACGAGCACGAGAAATTAGTGCACAGACCTCATTATTCACCTGAATGTGAGGTACTAAAATGCTCGGATAGACACGTGGGGCCTGGAGAAATTAAACTTTCTATTAAGAAGCGCGGGGCGAACAGATTTCCCAATAACGACTGATGGCGCAAGTTGTTTCGTGATCGGATAGGAATCGTGTATCCTCGTAGAATGCATCAGTCAAATTATGAATGAATCATACGAGTCGTATGAGATAGTTCGGACAATATGTATGTAAATCGGGGCCGCGATTTCCATATTGCATGCATATTTTCCCGCACGATCAAGCATAGGCGATCATTAAAAATCGTTTATAAAATAGAATTAAGAGCGAATTGCACGTATCATAGTAGCGCGAGGCATAGGTTTACAGTTAGAAAATTCTGATAACGATCGAGGGAATAGTTGAATCTATGTCGTTGCTGTAACGAGTAAGACAATACGCGGCGTATAAAGGTCGCTAGTCAAACTACATGTTGTTTTATGATTTATTGTCAAGATGTTTTTTTTATCCTTTGAATTTCTTTCGGATAAGATGAACTATGAATTCAAATAATAAAGCATATTTATACGAAAATTATTATTATTTTTACTATGCGACGAGTATACATATAAGACAGATAAAACTAATTATGATTAAGATATCATTAATCGTTACTAGATAGATATTTTCACCAAAGATTAAGACACCGATCTATTAAATTACTTACCAAGACAGATAAGTAGTAGCAGACAAAATACCTCCGCCTTCATGTTGACGGAGGTTCGAAATAACTGGTTAAAATTATAGTGGTCCTATTATCTCCGAATCAAATCACGAATCTTGGAACGTGAAGGAATTGATGACTAGAGACTACTGGGCCCCATCGAGAGGGTCCCGAGGCCTTATATGCGTCCCCCACTTTTCCATTCGCGAGGTTACAACACTCGATGACCGCGTGGAATTAAAGGAGAACCATTGCTCTTCTGCATAGTCGCGCTGGACGACCGCTACGCTATAGGTGCATCACGGCACTTAGATAATGTAAATATTTTTAGCGTCAAGAAATACGGGATATTCGCTGGCCCTTCGACGCGTCCTCCTTTAATTGTCGGTCGAATTTAAGCACCTCTTTGAATTATCGTAAATTGCACTAAATATATCTGTGAAATTCTACTCGTATTTAATAACAAGTTTCACGATCCCACCATCCGCCAGGATATTTTCTGATCCAAAATTTTCTAAGCTCGTCGTAAATCAAAATAATAAAGGCGTACGGTACTCCCGGCAACCACCAATCGAAGTACAACGGGTAAGTTCTGAGTATCTCGTCCATGTAAGGCGCGTAGCAAACAACGCACGCCACTATTATCTCGAACACTATGCCGAAGTTAAGCACCCAGTTGCTCATACCCTGCTGGAACAGGGAGTTCCTGCTCGTCTTGCAGATCATCACGTCAGCCACCTGTACGATCACTATACTGACGAAGAAAGCTGTGTGGCACGTATACTCAAGGATCTTGCGTTGTTTGTACGTCCATTCCTGACCGAAACTGTCCTGCAGATCGTTCACCGAGCTGCTGTCCCAAAACGATCGCAAGTGCAACAATCTGTCGGGTAGAAAGCCGCATTCGGCCATCACGACGAAATACGCGAAGAAACCGGCGCACGCCTCGATCACGCCGATCTGCCCGTAAGATACGAAAAGCAATCGCCGACTGACCAGATGATCGATATTCGGTATCCTCGGCTTCCTGTAAATATAAAAATTTGAATTGTTAGTTGAGTTATGGATCGAAGCGATGAATACCTGAGCATGATATCCGATTCGGATTTCTCATAAGCCAGAGAAACGGCCGGCCACATATCCGTCCCGAGATCTATGCACAATACGCAAATCACGCCCACGGGTAAAGGTATTCCGAGCACTATGAATGCTAAGAAGGGTGTTATCTCCGGAACGTTGCTAGCCAAGGTGTACGCGATGCTCGACTTTAAGTTGTCGAACAACCGTCGACCCTCCTCGATCCCGGTAATTATCGTTGCAAAATCGTCGTTCAACAGAATCATGTCCGCGACTTCTCTGGACACATCCGATCCTAATATTAATCGAGTTAAAAATAATTTTCATTGTAACAACATCCTTCCGAGTATTTTTAACGTTGACAGTACCAGCAATCCCCATAGCGATACCGATATCCGCTTTCTTTAACGCCGGCGAGTCGTTGACACCGTCGCCGGTGACGGCGGTGATCAGATGAAGCCGTTGGCAACTCTCCACGATCTGTAGCTTCTGCACAGGCGAGGTTCTAGCAAAAACTATCTCGGGATACTCTCTTATGATACTATCAAGTTGTTCCGACTGCAAATCCCGTAATTCCATTCCTGTTACCACGATCGAGTGCTTCTTTCCCTCCTGATCGTGTAGGAAATCGTCAGTGATGATGCCGACGTATTTGGCGATCGCCCTTGCCGTGTCAGGGTGATCACCGGTAACCATGATCACCTTGATCCCGGCGCAGCGACAATTATAAACCGCGTCCGGCACCGTCGGCCTCGGTGGATCCATCATCGATATCAATCCGATCTATCAATATTTAAATACGAATGAAAGCCGAAACGAAGTGACAAACGGTCAGTAGCGATGATAGAATTACTAGTCTCAAATTCTCCAGAGGAAAGTTCGGAGGATCTTCGTGAAACACGTAACCCGGGGGAAAGGAATCCACGGGAAGATCGAGATCGGCAAAACCGAGCACTCGTTCGCCGTTATTCGCGAGGATGTAACAGGACTCCGTGTAAGCGTCCCTGATCTCGTCGTCCAGATCCATCGTTTCGCTGCCGAACGATACAGTCGAACACCGATCAATAACTCTTTCTGGTGCACCCTTCAAGAAGACGATATGCTTCTTGCCGCTAAAATAAACGCTCGCCTGGTACTTGTCGGTGGAATTAAACGGTATCTCAAACACCTAAATACGAAATGGAATTGTTTCCTGTTTCTGATGATTTATTAAATTATGATTATATGATTATAAAGATTTTATGATTATAAAGAAATATGAATCGACCTTGGTGTATGCTCTTCTGTACGCGTTCGTACCACCTCTAACAAGAACCTCCATACATTTTAATAGAGCAGCGTCGGAAGCATCTCCTAAAATCTTCCTCTTATTTAAAGGCGGTTTAGGTACATTCGGAGGTAGAGTGGCCCATTCGGCTCGATTGCAAAGGCTAGCCACTCTGGCCAAGTTATGGAATCCCGGGTTCTTAACGTATTTTCGCCACGTGTCAGAGGCCATTACCTCGTGCAATTTACCGTCATACCACATGTGCCGAACCTGAGCGGCAAACAATGAAAACGATTTTGTAATTACCGATTTGTGGGAAAGAGCCACGACTGAATAACAAAATAGAGAAATTTTTCGTGGAATCTAAGTGAAAAGTCATTTTTCTACGCAATTTAACGCTTTAAAGGCGTAAGCAAGAAACGAGTGATTCAGCTAGCTTACGGTCATTTTATTTTGCGTAAGCGTTCCTGTTTTGTCACTGCAAATAACAGCGGTGCATCCGAGCGTCTCAATGGCTTCCAGATGCTTCACAAGACAATTTTTGCTCGCCATTCTCTTAGCCGTTACCGTGAGGCTGACGGTCATGGTGGCCACCAGTCCCTCCGGAACGTTCGCGACTATAATGCCAATTAGAAACGTCGTCGAAGTGATCCAACTGTAGCCCATCGCAGCGGAGAGTGAGAAAAATAATATGCCCAGAAAAATAGCCCAGCACGATATCAATTTCATGAATAGTTGGATCTCGCGCGAAAGCGGCGTCGGTCTCGGTGCCAGCTTCGCTGTTAATTTAGCGACTCTGCCCATAACTGTATCGTCACCGCAAGCGACCACGACTCCTTTACCAGTGCCTGTAAACGAATCTTTTAAAAAAAAGTTACTGGAAAATTTGGAAAATCAAAATAAACTCTATTATTACCTTCTATATCTATTATTATATTCTATATCTATTATATCTATTATTACCTTCGACTATATCAGTCGAGAAGAAAACCATATTTTTAGCTTCCATCAGTCTACTTTCTGGCTGCACGTTCACCGTTCTCAAGAGCGGAATCGATTCGCCCGTAATAGAAGCATTATCAACCTTGAGACCTCAACGACAATTAAATCACAGTTATTGACCCGAATTTTTATTTTTCTAAATGCAATTAGAGAAGCAGAATTGCAATCGAGTATGAAAAACTTTTGTAAATATCGCGCGTTCCTTCAAATTGCTTACAATAAAATCATCGCGGTATCTCGTGGGCTGAGAATCTTTTTTGTTGAGAAATAAGAAAGTTACGATTGCAACTACGGCGAATTTACCTTGACATTCCAGAATCCTAATGTCAGCAGGTACTCGGTCACCGGTTTCCAAAAGGACAATGTCCCCGACGACCACTTCAGCAACGCATAGTTCCTTTTTTTCGCCGTCCCTAAGGACTTTCGCTTTCGGCGGCAACATCTGTTGGAATGATTCCATGATCCGCGAACTTTTCGACTCCTGATAGTGGCTGAACATCGCCGTGATTAAAGTCAGCGCGACAAGCACGACTCCGAGGCCCAAATGCTCGTTCGATCCTTTGCCGTAAGCTCCGTGTTCCAGCAAATAATTGGAGAAGCACAACACCGCGCCCACCTGAGGAATTTTTATTTCCCTTCGTCACTCGCTTGGCTTGAAACCGATTTCATTCACGGCGTTTAGCCGCGATTCACAAGAAAGGACTTGCGTTTCAACCGTTCAACTTTCATATTTATACCCATATGAGGAAAGAGAATCCACCGAAACATCGTTGTAAGAATTTCAAAATGCCAGAAGTTACTCTCGGAGGCGTTAGCGCGTTCAAACCATGTTTGTTTAAAAGATCGCGTGCAGCCGTCGTGGATAAACCGTGGTTGGCATCGGTTTGTAAAGTTTGCAGTAAATCTTGCGGCGCCTGGAGGTGAACGTCCGTTTCAATATCGCTGCGCAAAGATTCCAAATTAACGACAGTGCGTAGTGTTCTATGGCTACGAAAGAATTGCAACATTTTCCCAGCGCACATTCCCTCGATTAAAATTAAAACGGTATATAAATGCGAAATAACCAAAATCCGTGCTCGATAATCATAATATATGTATCGAGATATCGTAAAGTGAATTTAACAGTAACGTAACGTCTCTTGATTTTATCATCTATAATTATTCATTATCCATAACTGATATGAAAGGGATTTATTAGTTCAAAGGTTAAGAATAAAAAATAAACGTAGATAACACCAGAAGATTTTATTTTATTTATTACAATAATTTGCGTAATTAGGAAAATGAAATCTAATTGCTTTATGCTTTATATTATTTCTTCTTGCTTGACCCTGATTCTTGTGCAAATTGTATTCTTTCAATAATTATAATCTTCATCCGTGCGTAATGGAAAAGATATAATCAATCGAAAATAAGTATATACCGGCGGAGCTGGTATATACTGCTTTACCCTAGGAGCGTCCCGACGGACGTGGCGCTGATGTGCAAAGGCCGAAGCTCGTACGAGGATGAGAACCCGAAAGACGCCACGCAGAGAAATCGAGTCGACTCTCGGACGGCCATAATAGCGCCATAGCGGTGTGTACCTCGTCCCGCTCGTTTTTCTGCTGTGACGCGACGCTTACCGACGCTCGGCGTCGTTTCTTCGGGTTACGATTAATGAGCGATTTGCGAATTACGATCGAATTATCCGTTTTGGTCGCGTTCGGACGCGAAGTGCGTCGATATATGAATACGGGACGTGTTTAGAGAACTGGGTGTCGAGGACGTGTGAGTGTGTGCTTTTGTAGGTGCTCCGTGCGGACGGTAGCGAGGAAAACATGGAGAATAGGCCGGCGTCGCTCCGGTCCAGGCGACTTTGTCGATTTTGCTTGACGGAATCCGAACCGCTTTATTTCATCTACGAGAGGGATCATAGTAAACCCTTCCAGGTTCCTCTTACCCTACAGATCATGTCGTGCGTCGCCATAGAGGTAATTACTATTTTCTTTCAGCGCAGAATCGACCGTCACTGTTTCATTCTCTAGTTGTCCCATGTTCGGGTGTAATATGCTTTTCTCGATGTGCCTTTTCTCTTGCTCCTCGCTTGGTTCCCCTTATCGAGTACGAACGGGTTCTGTTCAACTATTTGTTGTCATCGTTGATATTTTTCATCGAACGATCAGTGCATGACATGGACTCGGATAACGCAGCCGTCCTACTTACCAATGGAGACGGATACTCTCGCGCTTCGATTGTTAACTCCGTAGCAGCTAAATTTAATTATAGTTGTAAACAAACAATGCATTAATCTTTCGGATTTTAACGTGGATCTCCTGTAAATTCGCATCGATGGAAGGCAGTCAAACACTGCGATTATAAAATTTAATTTTTCCTTAGTTTAGAATCATCGAACTTCCTACCATCGATATTTATAAAAAAATTAATAATTTTGCAAACAATGTCTAAAGTTGTGATGTCAACTATCTCGATGAATTTTTGCGAGAAAATAATTTTATATATTATCGATTGTTGTACACTGTACACCATTCGTAGATTCGTAAAATGCCATTGCTCATTATTGTTTATCAATCGATAATCTCTACTTATACTTTTCTAATACATTATTTGCTCTACATTGTTCATGTTTCTTTAAACACGTTTTTATTTATCCATCAAATTTTTAAGCAAATTACCTTGTTATGATATATCAAATTTGTATACATTTTGTTATCACATTAAAGGTATACGCAGCCGATGGGATGCCGCAGATGATATGCAGCATGTGTCGTTGGAATCTGGATAGATCGTACAGATTCAAGCTCCAATGCAAGAAAGCGGACGAGGCATTGAGAGCTTACCCGTTATCCGGAATTCTACCGCGGCCGTTTCCACCGATTCAATGCGATCCTCCGGATATGAACAACAAACGACCTTTGGAGCAGAGATCTCAGAACGAGGGATCCAAGAAGCCGCGAGTCGATAACGGCGACAGAGACAGAGACAGGCGAGACACCCGCGAGAGAGATCGCGAGAAAGAAAGGGACAGGCAAGCGGAGAAACAGAGAGAGGAGGAACAGCGCGATTTTTATGAGGAAGAACAAGATGCTGGTAGCGAAGGCGATCAAGAAGGGGGTAGCGCTAAAGAGGAACGAAAATTGGAACCTGGTGAAATTCGAGTGCACGCGTGCGATCAATGCGAACGCACTTTCCCTCTGCGGCAATCTCTCGCGTTGCACGTTGCTCGCGCTCATCGAGATCGCAGCTTCAAGTGCACGGAATGCGAGCGAATGTTCTTTTCCAAATACGACCTGCAGAAACACGCGATCACGCACGCTGAAGAGAAACCGTTCTCTTGCCCTATCTGTAAGAAACAATTTTCACGAGCGAATTTGTTGCAACGGCACGAGAAGGTTCACAGAGAGGAACTGAATTACGCTTGTCAACATTGTGATCGGGAATTCTTCACGGCGGAGGATTTGGAAAAGCACGATGAGACGGTACACAAGAAGGAAAAACCGTATCAGTGTAATATCTGCAATAAATGTTTCACGTATAAACAAGGCTTGGAACGTCACGAAATGCTGCACAGCGAGGACAAAACGTTTGTTTGCGAGTACTGTAAGGAAGCGTTCCGCACAAGTACGAAACTAGCTCGACATTTAACGTCGCACGCCGGACATCGACCATACCTCTGCAAATTGTGTCCTCGGTCGTTCCTACTTTCTCATCATCTGACCAGACACATGCGAACGCATTCCGTGGAGAAACGTCACGTTTGCGAAGATTGCGGTAAAGCGTTTAAGCGGAAGGAGAGTCTGGAGGTGCATCAGCTGACTCACACGAAACGCACGGGCATGGGATTAACGTGCGATGTATGCCAAGAATCGTGTAGGAACAGAGCGGATTATGTCACGCACATAAAACAGCATATCGAGGCAGGCGAGAAAATGGGACCAGACGGATTGCCGCCAGACAATAAAACCAAACTGGACATAGATTCCGACGAGGAAGAGGACGAGGAGCAATACTCCGATGGAGACGACGATTATACGCCACCTGCGTATATCGTGAGAAAGCTTCCGAAGCCAGTTAAGCCGTCGGAGAGCGAGGAAGAGCAGGAAGGATTGGAGAAAGAGGAACAAGAGAACCAGAAAGAACAAGTTGTGTACGTACGACGCAAGGATGGGAACATGGTTAAAAAGACGATCAAAACTTTGATGCCTATTCAACGCAAGGACGTACAGGATACAAAGCTAAAACAGGCTCCTGTTAGCAATCAATCTCAATCGAATGTAAAATCATCGCAGTCG
Source organism: Ceratina australensis (assembly GCA_004307685.1). NCBI lineage: Eukaryota > Metazoa > Arthropoda > Insecta > Hymenoptera > Apidae > Ceratina > Ceratina australensis. The sequence goes on from SHCU01000003.1 coordinate 2,032,230, forward strand.
AAACAGAACGATGAATCACCGAAGTCTTCCCGTGTGGACGAAACGGAAGCACAAGTTCAAAAAATCGTGGCGTCTGTATTCAAAGAGCATAAGATTCCATTGAAACATCAGAGTGTTCAAGAACAGAACAAAGAATCGCATACTCCGACGAGTCAAGCGAAACCTCAGCAGAATATTCAAAATCAGGTTCAGAAGGAAGAGAAACCTGAAAATACCATAGCAACCAGTACACCGAAGACTGTAAATACTGTTAAAGTTATAAAGAGAATCGTTGTAAGAAAACCTGGTGGTGCCGCCGATACGACGACTACTACAGTTCCTACAGGAAAAGAGGACGATGCTGGAACCAGCACCACTCAAACTAGTACAGGTCACAAGATAACGAAGAGAGTGATAGTTCGGCGAATCATTCGTCAAGGGGATACTACAAGAGAGGTAATCATGAACCCCGATGGCACGATAATTGACCCTGCGGAATTAGCCAAGCTACCAACTGGCAACGTTGTAAAGAGGGTGGTCGTAAAGAAACCCCTCGATAAACATCAAAGTTTGGTGCAAGCAGTACTGCAATCAGCCACAGCGGATGTAAAACAACCAACAGGTGCTACAATAAAGAGCAGTGAGGCTGTATTAAACGAAACTCCAAAATTCGAATTAAAAACGTCACAGTCTACGCCGAGTGGATCGTCTTCGGTAACGAAAACAACCGTGACTGCTACGCAGAAGCCAGCGTCAACGGCAGCAGGAGATCGAGAAACCAAGGAGAAATTGGAACAGCTAGAAAAACGAGTGGAGCAACAACGCCTGAAGATAGAAGAATTAGAAGCTCGTAAACAGCAGCAACAAGAGTACGAGCCTACCATCGAGGAAATGTCACCGGAACGTCACGATGAATCCGACGATGAACAGCAGTTACCGCTGAAAAGAGTATTCGTGAAAAAGAAGCAGAGCATGTATGACGAAGAGCAAGAGTACAACGATAACGAGGGGACGGTGACTCCTCCTTCAACGACACCTGTAATTACGCCTGTAGCATCTACCACGACGACTCTTGCGACCACAGGAATACAGAATGTTCCAATTTTATCGGAATCGAAGAAAGAGAAGGAAGCTATTGAAACTGAAACGAAAACAGAAGTTACGAGTGCAGAGAGCCTACCAACACCAGTCACTATAACGACGGTAGCGATACCAACAACGATAGCAACAACAGCGATAGCACCAACAGCGATAGCACCAGCAGCGATAGCACCAGCAGTGGTAGCACCAGCAACGGTAGCAACAACGACGGTAGCAGTAATAACATCGGCGACACCACCAGCAGTGGCAGCGACAACAGGAGTAATAGCAACAATATCGACGCCTACTATTATTAGAAGAGAAGGTAAACCAATTGTAACCAGTTCCAAAGTTTACTCGAATAAGAAAATTATTGTCGTGAAAGCAGATGAAGTATCGGAGGTTGATGAAATGAATCGAGAATTGTGCAATATATTGGATTCAGCCGATTCCATGGTCAAAATGCAAGAATCAGTCCTGAGTAATCTCACTCAAATATCAATCGTAGAAACGCCTCAGAAAACATGCGGTGACAAACCGAAAGCGGGCCCATCTAGCATCGAAGATTTTCCAATGAAAGATGAATCTGTCGTGTCTGCTTCAGAGAATGAGGAAATTAGTCTAAAGCTGGATAATACGATAGATATCGCGAATAGCTCAGAGCCTGATATTAAAGGCGAGCCTGTACCCGATGAAGTACAAGAACTCATGGAACAATCCGAAGAAAGTACAAGCCTCAATTTAGAGCAAGATCTGTCGGAATCCGGGGACATTTTCGAACCATCGGATAACGTATTAGGAGGAGTACAGAAAAATCAGTTGTCTGATTCCGTGATAGTAGAACTCGATCATGCGAATCACACGATTACTTTAAACGATGCCGACAGTCAGGACAGTCTCGAGGATAAGCTTCAACAGATGGAAGGTTGAAACTTTTATCGGAAGATATTGAAAGCAAATACTTGGTAAATAATTGGTATTGGGGCAGAGAGTTCTCTTGAAATCAATAAGCTCTAATTTTAATAAAATTCAAACTCGTTCCCGATGATTTTCTCTACGTGTAGTTAATTACTACAATCGTTTTTACTGATAGCTTTGTTAAGCATTAAGTAAAATCTAAAATATTCTTTTATCTTAAATCAAGACACTTCCTACTTTCGTGATTTTTCTGTACGACAAATGTAGCTGTTGTACATATCTATAATACTAGTTATTAAAGTCAAAAAAACATAAGTTAGTGCCTAGTAATGAACATTTTCCTATAACGGAAAACCTACAATAAGAAAACCATTTTCTACACAACGTGTAGGAATGCTGAAAATGAAATACAAAATACTACAATACAAGCGGGAATGAAATTCGAAACTGAAATTTGGTGTAGGTGTGCCTCAGTGTCTAGTATTTACTATGTGTACGTTGAAACCGAAGTTTCAAATTAATTTGATCTTTTACGCTCCACGTGTATACGGGGATGTCGTAACGTCAGACTAAGACACGTGCGTATATTGTATATAGTTTATACACATTACACAATTAACAGTACTTCAGTTTAAACTATATAATATACTAGGCTGCGAACATAGTAGAGTATGTTATTTACCACTTGTGGAGCCACATAAAAAAGGTTCGAAACTTGAATAGTATCATACATACATGTATAACCAGTAACTAATATATAACTATGTTCGCAGTTTAAAATTTTATGTGTATAGACGTGAGTTGAAACAATTGAAATCTTTCTTATTTTTATTTTATAAATAAATACTATCTGACACACTTTTAGATCGTCATTTAGAAGCAACTTCAACATTGGGAACACTTATAGTATTTTCACGAAACTTAAATTTACTGTAATATTTAATCGACGTTAATAAGAAAAATGGTACATAAATTAAACTGTAATGTAATTCTACAGTGGTTTAAACTTATACATAAAATATATGTACTGTGCAAGTGTATAAAATCTGAGATTTCGCTTACGTTATTGAAACACTTTTACGGCGCACACTATTTGAAGATAATAATAATTCACATCGTTGCAATAATTTCATATAAAACATTTGCGTTTTATTTCTCAAAATTGAAATTAGCACATATACATAAGCATACGTTTGAATATGTAAACGCATTTAATACATATGTGATACATTATTTCGATTCGTAATTTAACACACAGTCAATAAAAAAAAAGAAGAATTACATACGATAAATATAAAGCATGGTAATGAACGAGTGGTTTATTGTCAGTTCACCAATAAAGTAATATTGTATAAATATGAATTGAATATTGAAAGCACATTGTCACCCAAATTTATAAATCAAATATTGCATGTTACATTCTTACGTACTATGTAGAAGAATTATTGTGTAAATTGTATCCTGAGTTAAGGTAAATTAGTGTTGAGATAAATAAAATAATCAAACATTAATACATGGAATAATTTATGCTGACGTTAAATATGATTCTCTATACCGGAAGCTACGTAATGCGTGAATTACTTTTTTTATTTATCGCAACTAATAGTATAGTTCTAATAACTTATCAATTGCAAATGCAAGTACTAGTGTGTAAATAGGCTGCATGCTGCATTCACTTGGCAGAAGGTGTCGACACTATATAATTTCAGTTCGGCAAAATCGATCTTTGGTTTACAACAGTTTTTATCCAGAGATGCCGATTTGAATCCACTTCTCGTATAATTTTTCTTCAAATGGAGATTTTCAGATTTTCAAATACGAATTTGCGTTTCCTTATTTTTTATTAGGATTAAATGTTAGTTTAAACATTTTTAGCAGTGTCTTTAAAATTCGGCATCCCCTTCTACGAAAGGGTATATATACTGTGTATATAAACATTAATATATTTCTCTTGTTTTCTCAATATTTTAAAATAATTTAACAATTATAAAGCTTGTATCAAAACAATTGTCACGAAATTTCCAATTTAATAAAAGTTTGGTTTCGTACACTCTTTCTATAAAATCTTTTTTTTCCAAATAGTATGAATGTACAAAAATATTTATGGACAGTATCGCATGGAGTCGGGTAGTTGAAAATTCGCAGCGGTTAAAAAGATCAAGCGGGGTTTTCTTTCTTCTTAGCGGTAAGACTCTGTAGCTGGAACAATAATACCTCAAATGCTTTCGATTGCTTCACCGTTTTATTATATTAGAAAAATTGTAAATTTCCCGTATTCGAATCTTTCTTAGTATGTCGCTGTTTCTCAAAAGCCGTCGCGTCCACTGTCTATGTACTCGAACTTCTGTGGGACAGATACGAGATTGAAAATTTTAAGAAAACCAATAGGACAGCGTTTATCCATCGCTCTTATGCAAAATAATAGAACGTAGAAAGATTCTCCAACGAGAATTTTGTGTCTCGTACATGTGATAGAGTATCATACTTGTCCAAAAATATTCTATCGAATTATTATTAATTTGACACAAAAGCACACTTGATAGGAACTACATTCATAAAGTGTTTGTACGTGTGTCGCCTTTTTCGAATTTATTACTATACCTCCTTCTCGTCCGTCACGGCAGCAGTGTACGTCCTATTCGAATTTTCTGTTTCCTTCGCGGGGCCTATTACGAACGCGTAAATTAAACCAGCTGCCATCCCACCGAGGATCGGGCCGACCCAGTACACCCAGTGATCGTTAAATAAACCCATTACAACGGCGCTTCCGAACGATCGAGCTGGATTCATTCCTGCGCCAGTTCTCGGTACCTAAAGCAATAAGCATTCTCATTATATTCTTTACATATTAATAGAATTCAAAATAAGTAGAATCTACCTAACAATTACAATCTTATAGAATAGACTAAAAGCACTACAGTTTCAATTATGTCATAAGCTTCGTACTCTACTCGAAAAAGAAAATTCAAATACTGTTTATTACTTTAAAATTGATAGAATATCACAAAAATATTGTAAAATATAAATATAGAGATAGTATGAATATAGCGAAGGTTCATCTTACGCCGACTATGTGACCGATCGAGACGGAAAGTCCTATTATAAGGGGAGCAATTCCTTTGCTGTCTGGTTTAGCTGAATCACATGCACCGCATACGACGAGAACCAGTACGAAAGCAAGGAAAAATTCAATCCCGAAACCTTGGACCGGTGTAACTCCTGGGGACAGGGACACAACGCCTAGAGCTCCCTCCATTCTTTCTGGAGAGAGGGCCCTCAATATACCAGAGCCCGCTATCGCACCCATGCATTGCAATAAGACGTATAATAGACCCCTGATAATTGGCACCTGTGAAATAAGATAAAATACGATGTACTTTAATCTGTCTCATTATTACGTGTTGTATTCACTGGATGCATCATTGGGAATGAATTTTCTTGAAATCATGTCTCATCATTGAACAAGTTGAATAAATTACCGGTGTATATTATTGGTAACCGTCTGATCACTTAAACACGCGTTTCAGGGTGTGTATTATATGTCTGGTAACATGCATTTAATTGCAGTTAAGTCAATAATACTCAATCCCGACAATTTCGTTGCATAACGTGCGAATTTTCCACTACGTTGATTCAGTGGAAAGAGCTAATACTGCCATTAACTTTATTACTTATAACAAAAAAAGTAATCAATCTGGCGAACTGTAACGTTTATAAAAAAGAAAAAGAATGTTGAGTAACAAAGAAGAGAACAACGGTTCAACGGTACAATGCAAGTTAACGTTAATAGCCGCCTTCTTATAGTTAAACCAGTTCCACGATTCATAGCGTGTAAGGTCACTAAGATAAATTATAAGATCTTTGTCTCACCTTGCCAATCACCATTAACCCGAACGTGACAGCGGGATTGACGTGGCCACCGGAAACGTGCCCTATTCCTTGAATCGCGGCAGCCACGGCCAAACCGAACGCCAAGCTTATGGCTACGACGTTCCCGGTGACGACCGATCCGCAGCCGAAGAAGTTCAACAGCAACGTGCCGAGAAATTCCGCGACCAACGCTCGATAAAGGCCGGACTTCTTATCCGTGAGTTCACGTGCACCCAGAGCCTCTATCATGTTCGCCATCTGCGAAACCAGATTCTAAGTTAACTCCTAACCGTAGAACGTTTTGATTTAATAAAGAAGAACGGGGCGCCGAAGTTCTGAGTCAGTCGATCGTGTCTTCAACCATAAGCAGCAATGCCTACTTTTTTCCCATAGCCTCGACGTATCTACTATTTCCCGTTTGTTCGGCCGACAGTCCTTCTTTTACTCTCGGCAAGCGAACGGATTGCAAAGGGTGGCTCTTTGCGCAACGCCGTTAATGATCCCGTTAAAGATAGACGGGTTGGAGAAGCATAAAACGCGTAGAATTTTTTAATCTGTTAGAGTTGTTCATAGAAGGATATGATAACATCGAATTCTATATGACTTTACGAATAATATCTCATGTCTGTGTACGAGGATTACACGTGTGTATAATTAGATAGTGAAATGTTGACGAGGAAGATATTTTATCGGATCAGATGATCATTGATATTCGAAAGGATGAGACCGTTTCTAATCCATCGTTTATCAACCACTTTGAAAATGAAACCGGCCGATCATTTAGCAGTTCCGTCGATTCGCATCATAGATTTAGATCGAGGACGCGAGTGCATGGAACACACATATGCACGTGCTTGCACGCGTACGCGACCGCGTGCGCGATTCGCACAGTTACAAATTATGTACGTCGGAGAAACGAAACGTTAGGTTAACGAGCGACGACGCATCCAGGTTGTATTACGCATGCAGATCGTCATATCCTCGATTATCGCGACCGATCAGCGCCTGGAATTATATACTTAATCGTTCATTCTTCGCCCGAATCATCACCTACGCCGTGTCGTCCCGTTAGATATAACTTCTTCAATTATTATCCAGATATAACCTTTTTTCAAACTATCATAACTACGGAGTTAATTCCAAATTTTCTATATAAATTAGGAATATAACCGATGTATTATACAAGTTTGAATATTATCTAGTCTCATTTTGATCAAAAATAAATGCCAGCTTCAATGAAACTGGAAACGATTTTATAATGTAAAATATATTATACGCAAAAATAATTAAGATGCTTTCATGAGGCTGGAATATCTGGTAAAAATTGAATTTCACATTACGCATCACGAATTCTGTTGCATTAAAGTCGAATTTAATCGTGTACTCGATGACATAGATGTATTTAGTAATACTCGGTCTTATAGTAGTGTAGGTCGATCATTTCCCACTCTTTCCTAATTTTCATCCTACCTCAGACTCGGATCATCACGGTCCCATTTTCTAATCAAATCTCCGTATGAGTTTCGCGGTGTAGCGATTGACGATGAATAGGACTCGGGCATGCGGCAGGAGGACAATAATGCGAGAGATAGAAACTGCCGGCAAGTTTATGTACGAATCGCGCCAAAGACCGGCATTCGTCTGATTCAATAATGGATTTAATTCGGATGAGATCATCCGTGTGTGCGAACTCGACGGGCTACGCTACCCGACGTTGTCTCGTCTCGTCACGTATCTAATCGTTGAGTTTTCCACGTCCCTGTCTTTCTTTGCGATAATGAAATACGTACAGAATTATGTCAGAAGCCTTGGGCTGTTTACTTGAAAAATGCTACACCGTCTGAATGAACAAATTCAGTTTTTCTATTATTTCTGGGATAAAGGAATGAAACCTACAAATGTTCTCATGCATCTCTTTTGAATAATATTTGTAAATAGTATTTTTTTTTATTCTTTCATTTATTCATATTCATTCATTTTTCTTTCTATTATTTCTTCAATCAAATATGAATCGTCATGTTAAAAAGAACAATACCGTTTGTTTGTCCACGTTTTCCGCAATTATGATGTTAATGAACCCGTCGCGATTGATGTTTAAAGAAAACCGATGAGACAATGAACAGATAAGTGTTTACGTTAAGAGTTTGCGGGTAAAGTACTTTATCTATCTTCATGCTCAGGAATGTTCAAATTACCCCCGTAAGTCACGTAACAATCAAAATCATTATTATAGTATATCCATTAAAGTGTTTTGCGTCAAACAAGTATTTTCGGTGAATTTCGGTAATCGTTTTACGTAAATTGATAAAAACGTCAATGAGGCGACAGATGGAAACGTGAATGTCAGAATCGCATTAAAGGTTTATTTATTTTGTTCGGCCCGTTTATTCGGCTCCGTACACGTTCGATGTGATCTGAGACAGTTAACCACGGTTCGTGCAAATAAATTATTGAACGTAAAACGTTCATCGAGTCAGGCATCTGGTAGGTGAATCGCGCGAACACGGGTGTCATTAAAGATGTCGTTCAAGCCCGATCTAGCTCGCTGCCTGTACGGGGGTGTTCGATTTTTTCCGATGATGTCACGCCGTAAGATTATATCCTCTCGTCCGAGCGTGATGCATTCCAATTTTTCAGTTTAGATTCGTAGAATTCCCGATTAGCGTTCTTACGCAATTAATTTCGCTCTCGAACTGACAAAGTCGAATTTATTCTTTTTCGAACTCAATGATATAAAAATTTTGTAACAGGGAAACAGATCCTAGAATAATACATTATGGATCTCATCTTGTACGTTTATCTTATCAATTTTATATTTCAGGATCGTGCTTATTTGTTTAACTTCCAAAAGATTAATAAGAAGCTCCAATTCGCATTGAATAAATTCTACACTTCGATCGTAGACTCGTTTTTAATTTGTATACAAATCTTGAATATTAATTTTTCATGGTCCATTTTCAAACAATTACGATTCACCGCGCGTCCTTCCAGCTGCTTTCACAAAGCTATCAACCATGCAGTTTTCCTGTTACGGGTTCTTGGAATTCACCGCGGCAAACAGAATCATTTACCTTAGATTCCGTACAACCTCATTAAATGACTCGCTCGCTCTGTATTTTTCTCTTCTATTAACATCGTGTAGGATCACGTTGTTTGAGAATATCGCTTCGCGATCCTTTCCTGGATATCGTTTAACCAGATCTGCAGCACCGCGAGGAACTCATTAGTTCCCTTTTGGCTAGTAATGGTAATTACGTTGGGAGTAGCGGTAGCACGTATCTGAAATTCCATGTGCGCGTTCATTTTTCTGTTCACCTCCCGATCCTTCGATCATTGGCACGGCCCGTGGCAACCGGTCGATTTCGCGTAAATCACTCCGACGAACGTCTTCGGCGATTTATCGTCGCGGAACTATGTAGTCGTGGTCGCGGATATCCCTATATGGCGGTAGTGCAGGTGTACGATATCTCCCCTTATCTCCCATCATCTCTTTCTCTCTTACCCTCCTTTCTTTAATCGCGGATTAAGGGTCTTTCGAATCTTTCCGTATAAATTCACGAAACGTGTAAATATCATATAAACAACATTGATGTGATACGTTTCGTGAACTGACAGATAACTTAAAAATCAGCCACGTAATTAAATTTTCTGTGGTAGATTTCATTCAAAATAAATTACGTGACCACGATACTTCTATTTTATAGTCTCCGGTTAAAGAATTCTGTTTATCTTCAGTATAAAAGTACAGCTATGATCACGTTTAAGATCCATCTATTTCTCAATACCTTTTGACCTATTCTACTTTTCCACCTTTTACCTTGTTTTTTTTTTTCTACAAACACACGATCCCGTTCAACTTCCGAACCGGTAGTGAGCTACCACTCCCGGTCTGACTAGCAACGCACTTATACTATCTTTTTCGGGTGAACTAGTAAAAGCTTGTTCCACTATCGCGAACTGTTCATTTCGCAATTTTTGGAAGACGCTTGTAAAATGACTTGCTGTTTTGTTAACCTATTTGTCATACGAAAAGCTATTTTTAGAAACATTGGTTGGTAGCCAACGGCATTTAGCTATAATTTAGCAATAAGAATAAATCAATTATCAAAATTTTGTAAAAATATTTATAAACATAAAGTAAATCGATCGTTTCGATATTTTACGATTTATTATAACGTTTCATAAATCGAATAGGCCAATTAATACAATTTATAACTATAAACTATAGAAATATTACAGGTGTAAATTCATAATTAGAGAAATATTACGTCCCTATCATATACTTCAGAATTTAGACCGAGATTGAAAATATCTGTTCTTTGCAGATCGTTATTTTTCGTAATTAAACGAGCTTCAAAATTATTACGCGAAATAACAAACAGTAGTTTAACACAAGAACAACTGGAAAGTTAGACAGATTATTTAGATTGGTCAGATAAAAGGAGAAACTCACCTCGTTTCAGCTGTATTAATTCTGATTTTTCGAGTGAACCCAGTGATGGGGTGGCAGCTCCGTGGAAAAGCGAACGCGAGCGCAAGAGTTGCTGAGCGACAACTGTCGAGACTCCCGAGGCATAGAAACCAACTGGTCTCACGTAGAGGTGTGTAACTGCGTCTGTCTCGTACTCTGTTAGATGCGCTACCAGGGTAGGGATATCACGGTTAAAACATACGCCGATCTCCAGGTAAAGTCGTTGTCTAAGCTCTCTGCCCGCACGATCCATAACCGAATGCATCCGTAAATTTCTATTATCAATCTCATTAGAAACACTTTTCACCGCGTGATTTTTGATCAGCTGAGATGGCACAACTAATATTTCGAACTTTAGAATTATAACGAATTCGGCTGTCACGCGACGCAGTCTAGTCAGATTATCTAGACAAAGAACATTTCACTTGAAATAAAAATGAATCGAATGTATTTCAGCGAAATGATTGCGAACTGAAAATCGAATTTTGCAGCACTTGAGATATGCAGATGACTGTTTATAGAGATATAAGTTTATGGCCGGAGGTGCGGCTATCTTCCATTGGTTTACTTTATTTGTAATACACATTGTGCACTATCACCGATGCTGCGATAATAATTAAACGTAACGAGGATAAACCCGGCAACCTTCACGGGTTAACGAAGGAAACTGAAAGCTGCTTTTTACAATACGCGGAACCGCCGAAGAAACGCCAAGAAATATTTACAACGCTAATAGATCAACGTTTGCGTCGTATTTTTATTCCTATTCCTACCGTTAAAAACCTCTTCAAATTTCTCTTCATAACTCTTATCGAACAACGTAACGCTAATTCTGTTTCCTACATTTAAAATGAAATTCGTTTTATCTTTTATTAAAATTTTATCAACGTCGATTATCAGACTGGATGAATGAATTATTTTCCGCTTGGAAAACGGTAACACAAGTTTTCCGCGCTGAGTCAACCAACGCGGAACATCGCTAGACACGCGTACAGTTACGTATCCGCGATGCAGGATATCGTCAAATAATGAAACAACGCCGTACAACTTCGAACATAAAACTGGACACTGCTTTTACGATGAAATACCTACGAATTACCAAGTCTATTACTTAAGCCTGCGAAATACGCAATTAGTGTTCCTGATTGACGTTCGTGACATGTTTCATTGAACTCCCGATCCAACCTCGACTTCGATTTGATCTTTTCAAGTCGTATTAACGAACATTAGTTAATAACCGCGATTACGGTTTGTTTTTACGTTTTCTAATAATAACCAAAAAACTTATTTTTAAAGTATAAAAAAATTTATTTAGTTGACTTACAATATTTTCACGGGTTAATCACTCTTCGTATGAGAAACCGTTTTGTATTAATTATAAGGCACCCGGCCGTGATTTGCATGCGATCGCCAAATATAGTGTTACTCGAATGAGACTGACAGGCCGTAGCGTACACCCCTTATTCGTTCATCGTTCTTGCTGGCCGCTCGATCGAACGAACGTGGCACTGATATGCAGATTTAACGGTTTCCATAGAAGTTATCCGTATCGGTAATGCTGACATTTGTTACAATAGAATCCGTTAATAAGCGTCGGAAGTTGACCGCTCTATTTAGTCTGTTCATAACGCGATCAAAAGATGAATTTCCGTTATTATTACCCTACAAAGTCAACTATAGCTATGAATATTGAAAGAAATTAGTTGCGATCAATTTTGTTTAATCGGCTCTTGAATTGAATTGCGGTATAATATTTTCATGAACGATGCAATTTAACGAGAGAATACTTTCGCACTTGATCACAATGGGATATAAAAAGCAATCGCGCAGGATGAATCGTTTAATGTTACAAATTGATCGAATGGTCAATTTGCATTTCTAAACGCAACGCTGGCGCACGCCTCCGCTGATTCTCTACTCGAGAATGATTTAATTCGCGTTCGTGTATCAGCTTCTTTAACGAGATTAACTTACACGGTATGCTAATTAAGCTCGAGTGGTTCGCCACAAAAGGAACAATACACTTTCATCAATCGATTTAATTTCATACGTCAATACGTTTAATTTGACGTATTAATTATGATAATTATATCGTTACTATCAGATTAGACCATCCTGTTACTTCACAATTTAAAACGATATTTACACTTCTGTTAAGTAGGAAAGTTGCAAGCCTTCAGTACTTCGTGATGAACTCGTAAAATGCGTGCCTGTTGTTTTATGAAGTTCACGCATGCGTGGCGAGAGAACGCGTTTAATAAGTTCTTAGAAACAGCATAACAGGATCATCATTATCATTAGCCGTCCTTTCGCGGTTCGCAACTGTCAACCGCTTCATCGTCTCATTGTTTTTCTACAGCAGCAGATACAAGCATCCGCGAGATAAGAATGTACACATTTCTTCGCATTACACGTTTAACCCGTCCACAATCGTTCTCATAGCCCGTGCATAGGGTCATTACTGGCAATTATCTTCCCCCTCGAGTCTTGTTTTTTCTTCCACTGAAATCTAACTGTTCTTCGATGTCGATGAACCGAAGCTACTTCGAATCAACTGGATCGGTGCTCACACTCTGAAACGTTACAAACCTCGTTAGACCTTTAATTTTTGTTTATATATATATATATATATTTACATATATTACAACGGTAATTTTATATAATTCGTGTTGAATAAACGAAATTGGCAAAAATAGATCGTATCTACAAAATAGAAGAGCAACACGTCATACGTACTACCATTTTGATCGTATTTCGATAAATGGAATCCGTTTGAAGGGTAACTGTTGTGCGTCAAGCACAGAAAACTTGAACGTAATGAAAGCCAGTCGCCTCGCCTTAAGACACACCCTAATCTCTTTTGGTGCTCGATTTAGAGCCCGCGTATGCACTTTCGTGTCGACCTTCACAAAGCCTTCCTTTAAAAGCGTGAGTTCATTAATCTTGAACACGTAAACAGCTCGAGATTTCTTTTGCTCGTACGAAACTGGAATGGGATCATAAAATTGTCTTGGATTTAACCGAACAAATGTTCCGTCGATATCATCAAACGCTAGCTAAGTAACGAACGTTTCTTATCAAAAACAAACTACAAACTAAAAGACTGAAATACTAAATTGAAATATTAAAATGTAATTGTTATTTGAAATCAATATTTAGATACAAATGATTGATTTATTCCGAGAGAGTAGTTATTATCAGTCAATTAGTGCATCTCGTTTTACGTGTACATATTCATGGAAGATATGATAATTACTCAAACACTGAAGCGTGTGGTGTTAAATTGTAATAATTATGTAAATATTATCAAGCATATGCATCTGACAGAACTAGATGACATCTAATGACACTAATGACATCCATAAAAACGAACAAATTAATGCACATTCATGTATGTACATTTTATTTCTGTATTGAAATAAATATTTTCCTAATTAGCAGATAACAAATGCGTGAAGAAGTGAGCTCGAAAATAACACCGTTACCTCAAAGTATCCCGCTTAATCGCTAGACGTCAAAATAAAGAAATATTGTGTAAGAGTATTTGCGGTTTTCATATTTGGACACGGTCTAACGTTCGTTGCAGGCCGTAAGAACGAATAGAAGATACTGCAACTGCAGGTGTTCTATCGCTCCTCTTTCTCATTGAAACCATCGACTGACCTCACGTATGCTAATTGTCGCGGTCTTATCTGCACGCGAGCTTACCATCACTGGTAATATCGGTTAACGTGCCCGCTATACGTACGTGCAGGTAGCCAGCGAAAGGTGCGCGGATTGATTTATGTCGAACATAAAATACATATTATGATTAATTCTCGTAGTATTTCTTCCAATAAACGGACGCAACGATAATAAATAAATCTCGAAATAGATAATAAATTCTGCATTGTATTTCGGTTATTTTAACCGACAAAAATGTTCTGAATATTTCATATAAAGATGACTTTAGGTCATCTTGCTTGCTTAATTTAAAATAGCTTAAAAGATTGTTGTGCGTTGGATAAAAGTAAATTCTAATCAAGGGAAAATAAAAGACGGCAAGTTTTTGCAGTAGATTGCTAAACCAAAGGAGACCGATGTAACTACGACCCACGTGCAAATGGTATCGCCTATAAGATCTCGGCCATCAGCAGGAGAGCCGGTAGACATCAGACGTTGCAGGCGATGACCGGAAGTCACGGTCGAAGACTGCCCGGCGACCTTCGGATGGAACTGTTATCACTGTCCTTGATATACCATCGTACACGTTAGAACTAGTTACGTCCAGAATTTTTGGTTCAAAATTACAACAAAATTAAATGTACAAAAATAATGAAGATATTGTTTTGTACAGAACAACGATCGATGTTATATATTGATATTTAATATATTTTATTTTGATAATTAATGATACACAATAACTATAAACAATTTCATTTACAGTTTATAAATATATGTGTATATATTTACAGATATTGATTTTAGTTTAATATGATTTGAATCGTACCCTGAAGTCATGAATTTCATATGGAAAGTACACATGCATTTTGTGTCAGAGCTATAATTCTATATTCAAACTATAATTTTATTTTGCTAAACATCTAATCATTCTAATACAAGAGGACTGCAAGAAGTCACTTTTATAGCCATCAGATGCATTGTATCTTAGTATTCTTTAGGAACGGCAAGAAAGGAAGGCACACGCGATGCACGTGATAAAAGTAACAGAGGTAACAATTTGGTTAAAAGTGTGGAATTATCATAGGAAAATAAGATTGATCACGTGTACGTGTTTATGCTCAGTGACCATCTCTACGTCATGCAATTGCTAACCGGGGGTTGGCTGCCAAGGGCATCGTGTGCACGAGATCTTCGTACGCTCGCACGGTCACGCTACCCATATTTCTCGATGGGCTAACATCTCGAATAGGTAGTCTCTGCTCACGTCAAATTTCTTTGTTATTGTTGTTCCCGCGTTCCCGCTTCCTCGTTGTTCGCATCAACCGCGCGAGGCACGTGCTTCGTCGGCGTCGAAAGTGCGCAGTGGCGACGTGGGATTTATGACTGGTCGTCGGCTAAGCGTGGACAAGGGTGAAAAGAATCGGCTCCGTGCCGCGAGTCGGCCAGGGGATGCGACGTCCAGTAGCCAACAAACCCTCCTATCTGCATCTTTGGCACGAGTTTTTGGCCATACAGCCGACGGCCAAGCACTGGGCGCATAATTCCGTGAGTACCGTTTTACCATACGCAAGACTTTAATGTGACGGAAAAATCTAATCCTGTAAAAAGATGAATAAAAAAGTACAGTAAATATTTATCAATTAAAAGAAACTTTAAATAAATCGAGCAAGCTGAAAAGGGAGAAGGATATAAAATTTGTTAATCTGACTGTTCACGGATAACGTAACTTAATATTTATGTTACGATATAAAAAGTGACGGAAACGATTAACTTGATAGGTATAAAACGATAGAAGAATACTAACCTTGTATTAGAAACCATATTGTATGTGAAAGGCGCAGACGTATCGTTTTATTCATCCGGTTTAGTTTTCTCTTGAAAGTATAACGCATGCATGAGATGATAATGATACGTTGATAAGAATAGTAGTGATTTTATCGAGCAGCGACTACTGGAGAATATAAAGCGGGAGAGCATAATACTGACAGATTCAGGCCGTTAGGAAAATGCTTAATGAGGAAAAATACTCTTAAGTATCACAGATTTAATGATGGTAACAACTGAATACAAGCGACGAATTACAAGCGACTTGAAAATATTTAATTGATGCATTTAATTATGTTCGCTTACAGTGGGAAAACAGCGAGAGATTTGATAGAAGTTCTGAGCATCTTAGCGTCTTACTCGTCTTCTTCGTTTGCTAAATTTTTTATAAGCACAATCGATTTTCATTTTCAAACGCTGTTCTTAGGCGAAAATCATATTAATATAACGAATCGTTGGCAACATTCACGGCTAGTTGACAGCGGCGATGCTAATAGAACGAATTTAAACGTTAAATTAGCGATACCGCTAATGAAATTGAGGAAGGTGATCAGACAAAGAAAACATCCAACAGTGGCGCGGAGCGTTTCATACCTGACGGGTTTGCAATTTTGTATTGATCGTCCGCGTATCGGCATACAATTTGTTTCAACCATGAATGTAAATTACGTTTACTCGTTAAGTATTTATTCTGGTCGATACACATCAAAAGTTCATGTTGTGAATCCAGCGATACATAAATTTTATATTTGTATTAAAGATTCGATAGCAGATTATATTTAGAAATTTCCGCCGGTCCGCAGTGTAATATTGAAATATAGAATCATGTGGAATGATTTTTACTAATGGACGTGTCTGACATTCTTTGTACAATTTAAATCCTAAAAGAGATTTTTTATTCCTTCTTTTATCTAATAAATTAATTTGAAAAGTAATATTAATTTCAGTGAATAGGTCTTTTAGACACGGAACTAGATTTTACCATTGCGTGCTGGTTATTTGCAGTTTCACAAATCGACTGGTATTATGAATGTCTCCACCGTATTTCCGGAAGGACTCACTGAAGCTGAGAGGTCACGTCATGCATCAGCGAGCGCAAAGGATGACGAAGGGGTTCAGGATAGATACAATCGTAAGTCAGATATCAATCTGTTTCTATCGCGTCATAGAATTCAACATTTACAATTTTTTTCTCTCCTCTTCGAGTTACACTCTCTTCTATCGCGCCTTGCGTCACTCTTATTTCATATTGTGTCAGGTTATTTCATAATTTGCGTACGTATCTCGTTATGGAAAGTTGATGCAAACATATATACACAGCGGGTCACGTAATGAGTGACATAATCGAAAAAGAGTAATGGCTTTGTTAAGATAAATCAAAAGTGTAAGATAACTCAATAGCAATCTCTAGTTATCATCAAGTTTCTCACAGTTAAATTCTGCTTTACATTTGACCTTGAAGATAAGTACACCATACTCGAAGTCTGTTATTCTGGATCGCGTTAAAATTTCGGAGTGAATAATTATAGACGGCGTAACTGTTACGTGGCGCAACACCTATGAAGGTATATAAATTTAACGGTATTTGCATACCGATGCGTGACGTTTTCACATAAAATAAAGGCGTGGAAATCTACCGTGCACGTACGAGAAACGATCGTTTACAAATTGTATAGCCAGTCACATACATCAGCGTCAACGTATTTGTGGCGAGAGGCTCCGTGATTCACTATTTGTTGGTCTGATATGCAATTGTTCTACGATATCCCTACGAGGAATCACCACGAACTATCCGCGCTCATTGTCAGCATGAACTCATCCTTGCTTCCAGGGAGATGATTATGTTGTTACCTTGTAAATAGCTTTAAGTCATGGGAAAACGATAGGAAAAACTCTTCCACTCTTAATGTTGGAACTGTAACAAAGAATGATCAAAATGTTATCATTAATTTGAGTGCATATTCAAATTACATTACTGACAATTGTAGGAGCAAGGTGTAGGAAGATATTAAAGTGGTGGTTAAATTTAAAAAAGGAAGATAGTATTTATTGAAGTGCAAACTATTAAATTTATAACTTATGATGTAAAGTGTATGAAAGAGAAAAAGAATAAAATTTTAAGGAATAATTAATCATTTGAGATTAGCGTTTTATCGACGGAGAAGTGGTTAATTTTCCATTGACTAAAAGAATTCTCGGTAGATCGCGACTCATTATTGTTTATAACGAATCCTAATTTAAACCGACACTTATCTAATTACTTATTTATTTAACTAACCATATGAAGTATGAAATAAAATAATCTGACACCATTTTGATTGATTTATCATTCCTTATTAATCTCTAAACCTAGCCGCTATATACCCAAAATTAATTTCATTTCATATTATTTCAATCGACGCTGAAATATACGTTTTCATGTAACGCGTCCGTGCATAAAATTATAATACATCATAAATTCATTAAGCGTACGTAAATCATAGTGTTAAAGACATCAAGATAATATTGTTAAATGCTCAGATGTTAGATGCTAAATCCATCAATCTTTTCATAGTTGAGTTCATTTATCATTCTTTTTTTACACATGTATTATTTCAACTCTTCGGAACACGATCTTGTGCATTAAATTATTTTACTCATATAGCCATAAACACTGGAACGTTTGTCTGTCCCTTATTGATTGAGAATTAATATTCCTCGTGTGAAAAACAAGACTAGTTTCTGCTAAAAAGGTCGGTCGCACCAGTGTCATAGAAAGTCATGCGTTCTTGATCTCACCCGATCTCCTCGGCGCGCAACAAACGGAGATCTGGTACAGGACGAACTGTGATTCAGCCGCGGCGCGGTGTTTGGAAATTTCCAGATTTCACCTTGACTTTGATTGCACGCGAGCTCAATCGTGCGAATTTCTCAGGCTCGCTTGCTCACTAACTACCTACGTGTCACGTGTACTAAACTTTATAGAGACGAGCTCGGAATTCTCTATATCTAGAAACATATTACTATTAAATAACAAGATTTTATTCATTTGTGATAGTGAACAATATAAGAAAATAAAACTTAAGAAAATCTTATAAAACAGCTAAGGAAATATTCCATAAACATTTAATTGATTATCTGCATTGAAATATCACACGTTACTATTCACGTATCAAAGCGTGTCATTTTTCTTTTTTTAATTTTTTGTCATTTTTCTATCGTTCAATGATACTTACTATTTTGAACAGGCCGTAGAATTCTCAATTACGTAAATAAGATGAATTCATTAACGAGATAGGTTCGTTTGGAAACGCAAACTTGTATTATACTGTAGTAGCTATTTGTGATTAAGAAAATTACACAAAGAATAATTAACCAGCGTGTAATGACGCCCCTCATACATTTATTCAACCAAATGCTCTGTAATCGCATTTAGCTCGACTTAACGCCGTGTCTGAGTCAACGCTTTCATCTGTACTGATCACATCCCGAATGATCTAAAAATTTCAGGGCAATTTCCGCGAATTAGCGCGCGTTCGTTAATCGATAAGCGAATTTGCTTCGCCAATTAGCAGTTAATAAAAATTCAAGTTGTTATATAATAGCATTAGATACGACATTTTCTTCCTCATCCAGAAGAATCTTGAGAATAACATCTGCAAACGTGATCTTGTAAAAATTGTTCGTTTGCTATGTAATTACTAAAAAACAGTACAGGGTGCAAACTGCATGTGCAGAGCAGCAACGTTGTAACTAAATCAGCAAGCGTGGAAAGTACGTTTGCTGAAAAGTAATAAGCGCCAGGCAAACAAGATAAACAATCGCAACAGCAAATATTACGTATCTCCCTCTAATGAGCTTAAAAAAATCACCATTGAAATACTTAATACGATGAGCTTCTTTTGTATGCATCAAGTCGGAATCGCATACCGAATAGAAATTGAAATGCATACCGAGAGATGCCCGCGGAATGCGACCCGAACAATAATAACGAGCGTCAGAAGAAACAGATAATAGGAGGAGAATAATGTGTTTACGCTCGTGCCGAGTTTTGCCGAGTAAAAAGCATTATCAAGTCGCGTTAGTTTCAGATCTTCTATTATCTCATCTACTTTTAGAAATAAAGATGCTCCTATTATTACCTCTCCTTTTCTTTAGCCATTTGATTCCTGAAAGTCCGTAATTCAAAAATAAGAAATTAACCTTCTTTAATTTCTGTTTTCCAACATAACTCATTTATTAAAGATATTTAATTGCACATCACGATTTACTTGTTATTATTATCATCATAGTGTTAACACTTTATCGATCGGTCGTTTTTGAGGCTGCCATTCACTAAGTACCGGCTTAATTCTTAATTCTTTGTGCTTATTCCTTTTGTTTAAAGGAATGTAATTTTATTAACATTTACACTTT
>SHCU01000003.1:2065011-2093543 GCA_004307685.1 Ceratina australensis
GTAGACAAACAGCACACCGAATTAAGATTCATATACGCTTTCCGATGTAAAAAAAAAAAAACAATCATCGCTGTTTGAAAACGGCTGACAACCCTTTCAACGGCAAATTTCTTTATACTCAATCGCGTTTGCCCATTCACCGAGCGAATACAAGGTATTTTAACATTTCAATGAAGACGGAAAAGTAGTCTCCCTCGCGTATCGTTTAAAAGAAACGTCGTGTTGCAACGAGATGCATATACGAACAAGTCGCATGTCAAAAATTATTGTTCCGCTGTCCATGTTGTTCAGGCGCGAAGGATTTCGTCGGTCTCGAGGAGGTGACGAAGGTCGAGTTTCTGGTGATGCTGTTCGCCGAGGCTCTGGGAACGTTCCTGCTGGTCCTGCTGGGCTGCGCATCCTGCGTTACGTGGACAGACGCGAATCCGCCCACAGTAGTGCACATCGCGTTCACCTTTGGTCTCGCTGTCGCCAGTCTAGCTCACGTAAGTTTATACATGTCATTATTACCTACAGTGAACGTACACTCTACGAAGCAGAGTGGCCCTTTCAATATTAGCCGATTTAATTTTTTATTTAGAGCTTGCAATTTGAAGGATCAGGTTATTACATTATGTATTAAGAATATGTGAAAAAAGTTGCAATTCTTCAGTTCTTATCTCATGCAGAAAATATCGTTTAAATCAATTAATTTCGTTATGAGCTACAGAGA
The DNA here is from genome assembly GCA_004307685.1 of Ceratina australensis. Lineage (NCBI taxonomy): Eukaryota > Metazoa > Arthropoda > Insecta > Hymenoptera > Apidae > Ceratina > Ceratina australensis. The sequence goes on from SHCU01000003.1 coordinate 2,065,724, forward strand.
TTCAAAGCTAGTATTAGAATATTAAAAATCGATGGTTCAGGCCAATTTTTATAAGACTGTTTTCGCACTATTGAGCTTTTGTTGTCTGTAAGTAGTAACGTCAACTGTTTTCCATTAACCTCTTACTTCGTATATAATTGGCATAGATATACGAAATATTAGTATCTATTATAGATACAGATAAAAAGTTAAAGGAAGCTACGTTTAACTCACAGTTTGTCTTAATACAGACAATTAATCCTTCTCATTTCACAAAAAGGTTAAATGACACGTGTGTACAAGTCCTAAACAGTTATTCTCTTTCATAGAGAGTATAATCTGCATAGTTAAAATAAACTGTTAATGCTTATACAAATTAATATCCGCATTAAGAATGAGTTAACAAATAGAAACTAAATTTAAAATTTGTTTCTTTTCCATACTACTTCACGTTGCTGCATTATTTGATATTTCATAGAAATTTTGTTAAGTTAAAATATCAAATCCCTTCATGAGATCAACTTTTCTCAACGATGCGAGCGTTTCGCGCGTGATAAATCGTTTACCAGCCCGCGTTTATCCGATTTCATTGAATGGACAAAAGTAAATCGCGTTCTCGTCTTGTTCACGTAAGAATCGTGTAACTTCGTACGGGACGAGGTGGGGAAGCAGAAAAGAAAAGAGGGGGATTCCCATTCACCTTACCGAAGTCCCGGACGAAGGTTTTGCGAGCAAGATCGGCTCCTTCCATTACACTCGCTAACGTTCACTCGTTCATTCGCAGCGCGTTGCCCTTTTCTTTTTTGGTCGATTAGCAAATTGGGAATTAATTTGTTGGGTCGATAAGCCAGCGCGTGCAAATCATTCGTCGCAGAAATCGAAAGCGATCGTACAAGGTCTCTCGAATTTTATGATCCGATTTACATTTCTTCCTCCGTTCCGTTATGGATGCAAATAAAAATATTTGATACATAATTGTTACCGTCAGTATTTATATCGTGATAGAGGAGCAGAGTATATGAGAACAGTAATTAGGTATAACTTAATTCCGATTCATTGATTACGTACGGTTCTTGATCAAGTTGTGTAATACGCGAAATTATTCATAATCGAACTTCAGTTGCATTCCATTAAGGAAAATTGTGGTATTTACGATGCAACAAACTATATAATAAAAAGATTCGATATATTTACTTACGGATTAAAATTGCTTATGAACATACTAATTACTGAATTTCTCATAAAAATAAACCTTTTTTATATTATTTTCAGCCGATCTGGTTCACTAATTACAATCCACCTTAATTTTGAAGTTGCCAAATTTCTTCCATGCGTAAAGATCACTGTTTCTGTTTATGTTGCAACTTGTTAAGTTTATTATCAACACAACGATCTAAGAATATGTTGGATCAATGTCAATCGGAGTATTGAGTAAAAAAGAATATCACGACCCACCGCTGGCTTTCGTCGCGTTATAGAAACGATACGTTAGCGAGGGTATCCCTCGTAAGAGAAACGTAACGTTGTAATTGGCAATTTGTTATCAGTTGCAAGAATGTGCTACATTTATTGGTTGTCGCGCGACGAGCGAAAAAAATGGGTCGCACATTGCAGCCGTCATCGCGGTGGAGAAGTCGAAGCGCGAGGTGCTAACAACAGCACCGCACCGGTCCGAGCAACATTTTATCGCAACATGTTCCATTAAACGAAGTAAATCTTTTTTGACCACGCGACCTATTTTCTCCCTCGGAACATTATTTCCCTCTCTGCTCAATGCCTTTCGGGCTTTCGCAACCCGTCTCAATCTCCGAGAACCAGCAACACAATCCGAATTTTTCGCATATATTATGCCGCCCCTTTGGCAGCATCAAGATATTACAAAATGTGGGATCTCATTGACCAAAGGGTATCCGGCGACTAACAGCCAGGTATTGATTTCCGCTGAAGCGCACACAGCGTAACTGCGTTATCTTATCTACGGATTCAATTAAAAATTTCTAACGCTGCCAGCTATTTTCACGGCCAGGTGTCACGCTTGACAGTATATCATTCTCATTATGTTAATCTCGAACAAAAGTTTTTTGATATTTCTGAAATTATTAAATGCCAGCAGTTAATTAATCAGTCATCTTCAAATTAGATATAACATACAGCTTCAATTTGCCCCTTGAACTGTAATAGAAATGCTGAGCATAAAATCGAGGGCAGTTAAGACGTTCCATGGCATGAAACGGATAGAACTTTCGCTTCCTCCTTCAGCTACCCTCGGAAACGCGGTACAAATGAAAGCGGAGACGAAATGACTCAAACCTGAACGCGTAATTACTTAACGAGGCGTAGGCAGTGTCGACAGTAGGAGGCTGCTGATACACGAAATCAACCGATTTACCAACGCCGCGCGAAAAGGCCCGTGACTCGTTTCATCTCGCCGCGTTTAGCAACTAGACTGCTTGTCTCTCTCCCGGGTCGATCCTTGCCCGAAAAGCAAGGAGCACGTGTCCCCGCTCTGCATTCATTGACATTTCGAAAACAGAAAAAAAAAAATATCATTCAGGCCCGGAACGACGAATCGAGAAGCGAATCTGAATGACTGACACCGTGTTCATAGCGAGATACCTGTCTTCGTCGCAAATTTAGAATAGAACTGGTTCGCGTAACTGTGAGCCCGTGCGTTACACAATAAATGAGTCTATAATAGCAAACCTGAGAGAGACGGTAAATTTAGACAACCATTGATCATAGATAGCCGTGTGCCTCTCGCTTTATTAAATCCCTCGAGAAAGGAGATGTTTGGCTCATTAGCACGAGGAGTTTGCATGAGTCAACGTTTACGCAATACCTACACTCGAATTTGTTCGATTTTTATTGTATAAACCACTCTTTATCTCATTCTCCCTTTCTCTTGCATTATAGATTTTCAAGGGTGCACAACAAAATTCGAGCCCCTTTGTTTCGTACCTAACATTTAATAATTATTCGTAAATTATTTTTGTCACATTTATCATTGGATAAATTACGACTATTCATTTCCGTTTTTCACCATGCATCAAATTATTGCTAATCAGTATGTAATTTAACATTGATTTTTTTTTATCTAAAATACTAATTCTTGCTTCGAACGTTCCTTTAACGGTGCGGGTTAGTTTGTTTTACTTTACGACGCAAATCAACGTGGATCAAGAAAAGTTAACGAGTCTCTTGGTCGAATCCCAAACGCAGCCTCTCTTTCTTTATCTTTCGCCTCTCCCGATATAGGGCGAAATAACGATCAGACCGGCGAATGTAGCAAATGCTTCGAAACGTTTCGCGTAGTTAAGTCCATCCTTAGTTCAGGTGCGGTTCACTCGTATTTACCCGTCTACGTTTACTTTTGCGACGCTGGCGAATAAATAGAAGTGAACGGCAGAAAAATATTATAAATCGGTCGCTTCGAGGCTACTTTAATGAATGCGACGCGACCCCTTCTTAATTATTCTGAATCAATCCTCTTTCTCTTCATCAATTTTGCCATTTATACCGTTTTATATGAAAATCGTATTAAATCGATTTTTTTCTGTCGACGATTCTTCTGAATTTCAGTTTAATTTATGCCGTAAAGAAATGAAGATTCTTTTTTGAAATAATAAAATATTGCAATCTTTTTGTGCAATTAAACCGCATTCAATTAAGTCGAGACGTTTCGCTCGGGTAATTTTCATTCGGCGATCATTTATCACAATCATCGAGCCGACTCATACTCGCTTCATTTGTGTAAAGTCTATTAATGATGCGCGCAGTGGCCCCACTACTATAATGACTGCAATAAGTGCTTCATGTATCATTATTACAATTAATAATGTCATCAGGTGATATGCTGTAACATTAATAATTTTTGCCAGCCGGCCTTAAGCATTGATCACGACTACTGCCAAACCTGCAGAGAACCAAACTAGGTACTAAGCGATGAAATCGCTCAAGTTGCAATAAAAATGCACACATTACAAATTAGATTAATAGTTTACTGTGCACATTCGCACGATCTTCTATCTATATTTGCGAAACATCTTTTGCCCTGCACATATTTGCGCGCATACATAGTTGCATTTTAAATGGAACTGAAATTTTTCTTAACGCAGCATAAAAATGTCATGTACACGCATCGACAGTTACTCGGCCGGACAAAAAAAGGCAAAAGTATTTTTCTAGCCAGCGCGAAGTATTTAGGAGTGTGTGCAGCGCCTTTTACGCTGCTACGTATGCACACGCGTGCGTTCCGCTTTACACGTGACGTCGGCTTTGCGTTGCTGGTTGATCTCAGCCTCTCAGTCAGAGAGCCAGCCGCCGCCGGCACGTTTGGTAGAAGGGTAAATAAGGCCGCTGATTCGCCCAAGGGGGTCTAACTTTCCGGATGGTGCAATTCTGCCCCGAAGGCTCCGACAACCTACTCGAGACTGAGACCCTCGCTGACTCGCCTCGAACCTCTGATCTCGACTAATGTGACTCTTGTTCTGCCTCCTTTGATACTTTACTTTCCGACAGCCTCGCTAAACCGCGCGTATCACTATTTTATTATTCTATTTTCTATTCGGTATATATTTCGGTATAATATTTCACTTTACACCCCTTGTATCAATGATACGCGTACGACATGTGTAATATCATATATATATAAGCGTTATAATCAATTTTACAAATTGTCATTTTCATTCGTCATGATTTCTTATGTTGGAGTCTATATCTATTATATAATTCTTGTTATATATTTTGTTAGACTAGGCAATGATTCAAATATAAAGTACTATAAGCAAAAAAATCTTTTTACATTCGAACTCGATGCGATGCGAATCTCTTCGAATTTCAATAATCTATTTCATCACACACATTAATCAAGGAAGATGTGTAAAGAACAAAACAATTGGAAAAGGATGAGATATGGAGAGACATAAAGGTCTCAAAGTTGTTGACGATAATTCGCATGCAAATCGTACGTTCCCCGCCCCGCATTATGCGTCATTTGTCGCGAATAATTGTCAAAGAAGACACAGGCGTTGTGCAACCATCTTGCACAGTGTGCAGAATGAAAAGTAACTTCGAGCGAATGCGAATATTCTTCCCGTACATGGTGCAAAATACAGAATCACGCCGCAGCTTCGGTACGTTTCTTTTTAAGCTGTTTACGAATTATGAAATTAGTCGCGCGGTTTGCGGGCGCGTGATAAGCATATAAGTATAGTGTAAGGTACTGATGGATAAATTCGGTCAATCCGACCAAATGACGAATCGACGTCGACTCCGAACGGGAATAAATGTGCTTATTAATCTTCCATCTTATGACTCGGCAATTCACGTGCGCTTGAAAAAGAAAATGATTTATGCCCAATGCAGAAATCGTACTAAAATTTGTTATGCGCGCCTATGTTCCCTTAAGGCCAATTCCTTGTACCAAGAAACAATTTGAGAAAAGTAAACAGGTACGTAAAGAAACAGATTACAGGTGCATTATACGAAAGCATGAAATTGTTATCGGATGAGTAACTCTTAGTTACGCAGCGCGTAGGTATTGTTTCCTACGGTTACTGAATTATCTCACTTACGTAGTTTGAAGAATTAATGATTATGGGAATCATTGAAATTGCTCTTCGAGAAACTGCTAAAATTACGCGCATCATCGAGGTGATGAATCATAAATCCATCATTAACATTCTTCATATATATAAAATGATGTTGAAACTTGAATACGGCTATAAAATTATTTTTTTATATTGGATGCACATTGTTCCAGTTTTCACATTGGTTGCACCCAACGCTGCTGAAAAAAAGAAGTAGCCTGTAGACTGTACCCGTTGGTATAAAACAGAAATGTTTACACACTGTCACGTTGGGCGAAACAAAAAAAGGGACGCATAACGCATAACACCTGCAACAACTAACCCGACTACATAACGTCATCCTGCATACAATACGGTGCATCAGATAAGCAACACACATTTTGCTGTTGCGTAATCTGACAATGAGATGCACACTCCCTTAATGATTCACGTGATCCGTTTTATTAAATTTTAGATGCCTATATATCATTTTCAAAATTCTTTAGAAACGCATTAAACACATAACTAGTATCATTATTTTTACGCATTTAATATCATAAATATCAGACTATTTACGTACTATATCAAAGTACAATATTTCCGTATAACAACGTTTTATCAGTAATTTAGCAAACAACGCGACGACTACTATGAATATTAATGAGAGAAATTGCAATTTTCTTAAGACAATTAATTCCTGGTTTCGGACGAAATTCGCGATAAAATCGATCCTGTCGTAACAACCTTCGTATGCTTCGACAAACATTAGAGTCATCTCGTTGGAGGTCTGTTCTTTCGGGGGCCTATGAGAGGGACCGCTCCCTCGTCTCGGACCGTTGTGCAACACGTGATCCACGAGCGAAAAGATCATTGTCCCGCGCGATCGTACGTGAACCTTACCTTGCAGCGTGTGCAAGTCGTGTACCCTAATTATGCGACCACGGAGCAAGACTACCGCCATGGTCTGCGGATTTTATAGCGTTCCTATTAATTTCTTGCGGCTGAAATTTGAGAAACAGTTTACATTATTCAAAAGCAGTTAGAACGTAATTAATTGATGCATCGCTTAAGATGTTCCGCGTAAATAGTTCACGACTCGGTATGTACGAAACAGCGAGCTCCTATTCATTATCTATTAACAAATAACTTGTTTGCGCATTCGAGCGAAATCAATTTAGTCTCTATGATATTCAAATTATCTTAAAGACACGTACAAATTACATTTATAGCTGTCAGTTTTTTAAGCCGGTTGATTAATGGACTTTCGGCTGTGGTTAAGAACGACTCGTTCGCAACGTATCTATGATCACGATAATTCATTTAAACAAACGAGAGCAAAAGATATACGTGCAACAGACATGTCCCGGGGCTGTGGGTCACGAGAGCCTGAGGGAACCAATTCTACGGACTAATTCGAGAATCTACGATCGTTTAATAAACGCGAATAATCGAAGAGAACGTTCCACCGCTTCGGATCCTTGAATGAATTGCGCCATGTTATCGCATTTCTCTTGATAAATATAATTTGAATGATGTCGAATGAGTTTTGGGATTGCATTCAGTTCTGTGAGAACAATCGCGTGTAAACATTTCTCAGAGTCTATTATATTTTGTGCACCGTATAAAATGCAAAAACAATTTGAATTTTGATTCACAAGATAAATGATATTTTATCTACAAACGGTTCAGTTTGATATCACGAAATACTTGCTAAAATTGATTAAGTCGAATGAGGATGCTCACTCGCGGAGGAAAAAAGTGAGTCCGTCGACCTCGTTTAAGGATCCCACGAATCCCCAAAGTTTACGGTTTTGAGTTTGCGTACCCGTTTCTCGAACGACAGCGTTTCGCCACCGGGTAAATCCCATCGTACGTCTACGGTATCTAGACACTTCGCAGAATTAATAATTCAAGATTAATGCGAGATAAGCGGGTCGCCGGTCGCCGCGGCCCACCGCAAAAGAAGACGAAGAAGAAGAAGAGGGCGTACACCGGGACACGTGAAAAGTTTTATCAAGGCGTACGACTCGCCGAATAAAAGAGCCCGGGCGTTCGTTTATTGCTTTTCTTGGAACGAACACAGAGCGGAGTACGCGGCATGGAACCACACGAAGGACAGGCGGTGGCTCGATGAAAAGTCGAAGCAACACTTTCCCCTTTGTAGATTACGCGCGTGCAACCGTACCGGCTTCATCCCGCGTAGTTAGGCGTGCCGCGTATTAATTACAACAATCGCACGCACGAAATTTCTTCTCCATTTTTTTCTCATCTGTTAGAAAGCCGCTCCCCCGAGGATGCGCGAAATTAATTCTCGCGTATCGACTGTGAGGATAGCAACGCAACATTTTTTAAAATGCGAAAAACCCTTTCATTTAGTAATTACCATTCTCCCGGGAGAGCCGCGCACGTTCTGAGGTTCGATCGAAAGGGAGCGAGACCGCAGCGCGTAGCCTGCTCCCGATCCTGTAATTAATAAAATCAATTAGCTGATATCTCGCGTTTGATCACCGCTTCGGGCACTGTTCTCGAAAATTTATGCCGAATGATGCGATATTAAAGTTATTTTTATCCTGTCTTCGTAAGGTAAATTAATGTATTTTATAATGTGAGCAGTAACCCCTTAGATACTTCGATCGTCGTTATCGTAACCGGTATATAAATGATATTTTATTTGCACGATTTTTATGCAAGCTTATGATAATATGTTTTATTGACTCTTAAGAATAAAATAAGAATACAGTAAATGTCATTAACCCTTTAACTGCGGAATTTAATTTTAGAAATCTGACTTTCTACTAATTTAAATATATAAAAAATCTAATACTTCGAATGCTATAAATTAATTCGATAAACTCGAACAGCTACGGAATTCATGTGAGCGATGTTATAATAAAATCAGTTGTTTTATACGAGTCTCTTTATATTTAAACAGATTATTAATATTAATCTAAAGAGATTTAGACTGACGTGTACACACGTCGAACGCAGTTAAGTGGTTAACTGCTGTAAGTTCGTATCTAAAGTTGGGCTAATTGTAAGACTTACATCGATGTGATTAATTTTGTAAATTAATTATTATAGCTTACATGAGGAAATAGATTTTTTTATTCAATATAAGATTCGTAGATATATTTCGAAATAATGACATAATAAATATATATAATATATATATATAAACGTTGAATATTGATTCTCGACCTATGCGGTACATGTCCTGTGACATCTTTGACGAAAAAAGACGGCGGGCAATAGGAGGAGAGGAAGAAAACGGACAAAAAGAAGGGAAAAACGTGTGCGATCCGAAGAAGATGAGTTGCGTAATCGCGGCAACTCGTTGGTGTACTTGCATGTGTACCCATCGCCCGGGGCGACCCGAGACCTTGCCGACGTGCATGAGAACTGGGCCGCGCCGGGGCCCACCGCTTGTCTCACCGATTCTGCTGGACTCAAATCGGTCCCAGCCACCAATCTAGACACCATTTACACTTCTCTCTCTTTTTCGCTCCTACACCCCTTCTCCCCGTATACTTAAACGCGTATTAATATACGTTTCCTTCTTTTCTTCTTCTATGCTCCTCGCTGCACTTCGTTTCTAACCGAATTTTTCTACGCTTTTGTTTTGGACTCTTCATTGATTATTTTAGTGTAATCAGATTCCCCCATTTATTTTACTTTCCTTTGATACGTTCTCCGATCTCTTTCCGGCTTCCATTCAGTATTCCTCCAACTGGTTTCTGCTGTACGACACCAACACAAGTATTTTTCGGCGAGCTAACCGACGCCGGCAAGTCTGCCAAGAATTCATGCGTACCGATCCGCCTAATTCATGCTAATTATCATTTTAAAACCAGATACATTGAATCATATTAACATACGGGCACTTTTCAAAATTAAATAACTTTATTAGAGACCAAATAATTCAATTATCTTTGAGATGTTGGATGTTATAGTTTAGGTAAATATAAAATACAGTATCGATTTTTTCTCCGCGATTCTGATCAATAATAATTGTTGGTTATTAATTCCTATTTTTTATGCATATGTTTGCTAATAAACTGTTGTTTAATATTGAAAAGTAATCAACTGTTAATGCAATTCACTATATGCGTTACAAGTATCAAGATTCTTTCAAATAGATGAAACTCGCGTAGGTTTTGGAACGGATAATTGATACCTCTACTTTTTGTACGTTCTCACATGTTTGCGGCAATTAAAATTTTTCACCGAACTCCACTAGCAGCGGACTTTCATAGCACGTACATCGACCGCCCCGACTACACGAGAGTATTGTACCTTTCCGCTGCGAAATGGGACGCACAAATCAATCGTATTACGTCAATCTTTCTCAAACTCGTTCGTCATTTATACCAGCTACAAAAGGAGTACGCATACGCGCCCATTTATTGCCTCCGGTTCGCAACGCGAATTAAAGGCGATTTTTGAAATACGAGATGTGTATGTATCGTGTATATGTATGTATTATATTCTTAAGAATCGTATGCATGTGTACGCGTTTGTACTCCTGAAAGATTAGAAAAATTGGAAACGATGATCTCGAATTAGCGATAAGTCCCCAACTTTTAAAGAATCTTTTTCTTAAACCTTTGAGCGCTGCGTTGTCCGACGTTAAACGTTCGCCGTGGACTGGTCACTCTTTACAAAAATTCCTATGAGCTACGTACTTCTTAAAAGTTGAGCAGAATTTTCATTGTAGAATATATTGATTGCAACTGAAATAAATTATGTAGCGACCTCAAGAGCCTTAATAACCATTTATTTTATTAAGCAACACAAGCAACAAAAATTTCATTAAGCAACATGAACAACATAACAATAGTGTGTAACAACGCATATATGGGATTCATAGCCAAAATCGAATGGTTGTGCGAGAACCCATACATGAGTTCATAGCGCTCAAAGGGTTAAAATACGTCAACCTAATGACTAGACCTTACGTGCGTGACTTCACGTACAACCCCGTTCATGAATGATTTTCTACTATTACAACTAATTATTTACTAGCTTCCTAAAGCTTTGAGAAATTTGAATAATCATGCAATACAGTTTCAGATGAACAAATATTCTGTTAAATAAAACTTGATTTATCCTTCGCATGAAAGTAGGTTTTTTATAAAAGGTAATGCATGCACGGCATACCATAATTGTTAGGAAATCATCCGTAAGTTTAAGATCTCTTTATCAGCGCGTACGCCGCGCGTTGGCCAGCAATTGCGAAACTTGACTTAGAATTAAGGCGTTTCATGCAATAGCCGGCCACGATTACGCGTGAGGTCACTGACAGATTTTAGAGCATTACGTGTCCATGGAGCGAATTGAATAAGTTGTTCGAGAAATCTGATAACCAACAAGAAGTCCTTAGCTCCTTTACATGATCTCCGTAAATCTGCTTGTGTTCTAGGTATTGGGTCCGGTTTCAGGATGCCACGTGAATCCAGCCGTGTCCGCTGGCCTTCTAGTTAGCGGCAACTGTAGCTTTTTGAAGGCACTGTGTTACATAGTTTGTCAATGTTGCGGTGCGATCGCTGGCTCAGCGGTTTTGAAGGTAAATCTAATAATTCTTAATTAAGCTACTATCATTTTCTACAAGCATCTACATTTGTTCTCCTATCTTACCAAAATAACTATCCATTACCATAAATGCCGTCGCTTAATCATCAACGCCACGATGTAATTAAAACCTGGGGAAGGTCAAGGTTTTATCATCTGTTTACCGACATTGGTTACATCAGGATTTAACAAGTTTACCAGTACGCGATGTTTAATTCATTCACGACAGTTGATTCATGCGCGCATTAGCTTCTGCGATTACCCCCTGGCTTAATGGATTGCAATAACAATCGCTGCGTAATCGTCTTCTGTGAGCAATGCAACAGACGTAAATGGTTGTGTGAACAATTCATTAAGACAACTGTGTGCCAAATAATAGTAGAAATATTGATACTCGTTCAAGAATCAGGTTTTAATTAATCGTTATTTTTAAATGAATTATTCTCAGGTATTGATCCCTTCCGGGGCAAGTATAGGCGCTACGAGTCTAGGCTCGTCAATCAACGAGAGCCAAGGAGTCTTCATGGAGGCGATCATTTCATTCCTCCTAGTTTTAGTCGTCCACGCAGTGACAGACCCGAAGAGAACCGATACGAAAGGGTGGGCACCCTTAGCGATCGGTTTGACCATCACCGTTTCTCATTTGGCTGCCGTGCCAGTAACAGGGAGCAGCATGAATCCTGCGAGAACGCTCGGTCCTGCGGTTATCCTCGGCGAATGGAAAAATCTGTGGATTTACTGGGTCGGACCTCTTCTCGGAGGCTGCGGTGCCGGTGGCTTATACAAAATTGCGTTCAGGCGCAAGAAGGAGGACGACGAAGCTTCCTACGATTTCTGAAGACAAACTGCATAATATGTCAATATTACTCGCAATGTGGCATGTTTTCCTTAAACAGCAAAGGGAAGACGGAATTTGAGTGACGAGCTTAAATGAAAAATCAAGTTTAATTCGGTAACAATTTTTAGTGAAATTGTTTCGCTCTGCGTTTGTATTCTTCAATGGAATTTTACTCGGTTTGATACTCAAGTTCAATTACATATTGTTGTATTTAAAAGTGCGACTGAATACTTGACTTGGAAAGAGAATGAATCTTCCGTCCGTTGTGTTGTACAGTTATAGTGTTTTCTGATGAGTATGTAATAGGATTAGCTATTTGATAAACTACACTCTTGCGTTGTTTGTACATTGACTTACATGAACGAGACATATCATGGTTAATGATTCAGAAGGGAATGAGAAATGTAGTCCATTGAAATGTTTCAGCAACGTATTAATTAATAAAACGCAAGACTTAGTTTCTGATATTTGAGCATATTTGCTACTTATTCAGTGGTTAATCTTGACAGCATCTCGTAGATCGAATAGATTTCGTTACTATTAACATTAACGTTAATGCAATAAGTTTGTTTAATATTTATCGTATCTTCGACATAAGGAATAAACTAATACGATACTTTTTCTATATTTATCCTAATACTTAATTTAAAGGAGTATTCTAGTTTAGTAAACTTATTACAATTACACACATTCACCATCAAAATCATACTTGACGTTTGAGTAACTTTATTCAACAGCTTTTTACACTTCTATCGCAAAAAATACGTCCATGTACATTCAATATTTTATAATGTCGTTTAAGTTTTGTATATATTAAAACAACTTGTAAGGTGCTACGTACAAATATACATATAATTTATGTTTGCACATTACACTTGTAAGTAAAGAAATAATTCTTTAACCTTTTCCCCATTAGTAGATTCTATTAAGCAACGTAATACAGGAATTAAATTTATTGAACTCTCTTAAATGATTTTATATTTTTTCCCATTAATTGTTAAGAATTTATTTCATTCAATTTCTCGAAATAGACAGTGATTGATTCTTGCGCATAATTCTAACAAGATTCTATTACAAAGAATTTGATTCGCTGAACAAATTAGAACTATTAAGTATGTATGTCCGTAATTACATATGCTACTGTCGCGCTTCCTTGTTGTACGACACACCTCTACGAATCAGTGCCACCGAAAATAGCCCGAACGAAAATAGATGAACGCAGTTTTCGAGAGTTTCGATGATAGTAGCTAGTAGCCAGTAGCTTTGAATGTCGCCAATCGGCAACGTGTTCCGAACGCATTCGGCCGGGAAGTCAATCGGATCATTCCAGGAAAAGTAAAAGTTCTAAAAATGAGATCTTGAGAATCTGAAATTAAAAAAAAATCTTCCCGTTAAAGAACGAAAAGAGTTTCAAATAAAAATTCTTATTCGTACCTGTAACGTTTTTCGCTGCTCATCAATTTCATAAGATCGAGAAAGAAGTTAGTGAATGGACATAATGAAAATAAACTTATAAATTAATTACTGTTCGACGTAACTTAACTGTTCGATATAAATTAAAAAGTTTCGTGCGAGAAGATATTCCGATCAGAGGCGTAGAGCGGAAAAATGTCAAGCGACGACGACGAGATCAGTGACTACTTCCAATCGAATTTCTCCGAGTTGCAAAATGCGTTCTCGGCGCAGGAGATGAGAAGATTCATCGCTCTGGACACGAATCCGGAGAGGATCGATTTCGTGCTGAATTATCCGGAGGTTTATGGTCTGCCATTGGACGTAGACGTCGAGCCACTGCTGAAGAGCAAGGAAAAGGCTGGCCAATTGAAGGAGCTCGGTAACAAGTATTTCGGTCGCGGCGAATTCATTAAGGCGTTGGAAACGTACTCGAACGCGGTACTGTTGGCACCTCGGGAAGGTAATTAATGATTCCCGATGCTATCACCGCGTATTTATTTAACGATATTTAAAACGCGTCGCTTGTTCCACGGGGAATTTATCGTCCTTGCGAGAATCAGCACACTTTCCACTTTGTAGTCGCGTAAATTATATCGTCACCGCGAATCGGTTTATCGCATCGATTGTACAATAATGATTTAATCGCCGCATCGCTGCACTTCAAATTCAAGGTTGCTCGTTTACTTTTTTAATCGACGTTATCTTAAATCACCAATCGTTGTATCACGGTCTACGCGAGCTGAAAAGAATAATAAGAACTTTTTCTCCAGACTTGGGTGTTATATTCGGGAATCGGTCAGCGACGCTTTATCACCTCGAGCAACACAATTACGCGTTAACTGACATAAAAGAAGCTAAACGGGTCGGGTATCCAAAGGAATTGTTGTACAAACTCGAGGAGAGACACGCCAAATGCTTGCTCGGATTGAAGAGACACGATGAAGCTGTGCTGGCGTTTAGAAGCGCTTTGAAATACTTAGATGATTCGAAATTGCCATTGGAAAAGAAGCAGAAACTCGAAGCAGATATGCGAGTCATGTTGGCGGTGATAAATAAGGGTAACGAGCTGGCGCGAAAGGATGCAAAAGGTGTTCAGATAAAACAAGAGAAAGAAAAGGCTTACGGGCTGAAAAAATTGGCTCCAAAAATTGAGGACTTCAACCCTCTGTACCCATCGTGTAGCAAAGCTGTTGAAATTAAAGACGAGGGTGGTGATATAGGGAGACACGCAGTAGCTGCAAAAGATATCGAACCGGGCGAGATAGTAGCGATTGAGAATCCATACTCCGCGTTTCTATTAGCAGAATATAGGTACGGTCAAGTTCATTAACAGCTAGGCTTGGAGGTAATTGAACTTACAGTTGCGTTTAACAGACGAGATCAGAGAGTAATTTTCGTTTCAGACTCACTCATTGCCATTATTGTTTCACAAAAATATTCGTGCCGCTACCAGCAGCTTGTGAAACGTGTAGTTGCATATCATATTGCAGTATACCGTGTAGAGACAAGGATGCTAAGATCCACGAGATCGAGTGTAAAGTACTGCCTGATTTATGGATGTCGTGCACATCTATAAACTGTTTCATAGCTTTAAGGATTATTACCAAACAACCTTTCGAAGAGTTAATGAAATACAAAAACAAGTTGAAAGACGTAGCGACTACATTCGAGATCTCAGTGAAACAACCATATCGATCAGATGATTTCGAAGCTTTTTATGGATTAAGTAATTCATCGACCACTATCTAAACTAATTGTATAAAAATTAATAATACTTACAAACTAACTAAGGCTAATATTTCGACTTTACATAATAAAATAATCTTGTTAGCCCGAAACGTTTAATCATTTTTTCATGTACAGTAACCCATGAGGATGAAAGGACAGCAGAAGACCTTCTGCACAGAACCTACATCGCTATTTGGTTATTGAGGCTCTTGAAAAAGACTTCTTATCTTCCAGAAGACGTTAGAACTCCAGATGAAGCGGGACACACACCGTCCGAGGCTGAATTGTGGATAGGTGGTTTGCTACTGCACAGCTTGATGCTGCTACAATTTAATTCCCACGAAGTAAATTACATTTTTTATTCAACAAAAATATCATTACTTGCAGAATGAACAATTAATTAAATAATTTACTAATATAGATATCAGAATTAACTATACCAAAGGTCACTAAGAGTTTGAAAAATTCTAAAAGTAATTTTATCGGGGGCGGAGTTTACAATACAATATCATTATTCAATCATTCATGTAATCCTGGAGTTATCAGGTAACGGATTATCTCTTAATACAACTTACAAATATTTAAAACACTTTTTTCATGCTGAGATCTGCAGGTACTTTCACGGTACTACCATGATTGTAAGAGCAATTCGCTCGATTTCTGCGGGTGAAGAAATCTCTGAAAACTATGGCCCAATTTTCACAATTGTTCCCGAAACCGAAAGGAAACGGAAGCTGAGATGGCAATACTGGTTCGATTGCAACTGTGAGGCATGTGCAGCACATTGGCCTCTCTTAGAAGACATTGATCCAACAATTCTAAGGTAAGTGTTAATTAAAATTAATACTAACAGCTAACTAAAGCTTATTATTTATTTATTTTAACTACACCAGATTTAAATGCGAAACGGGGAAAGAATGTGGACATATTTTACCTGTAAGAACAGACACGGAAGAGTTTATGATTAAATGCCCAAAATGTGGGAAGAGCACGAATATCTTGAAGGGTTTGAAAGCCTTACAAGATACGGACGCAATTTTTAAAATTGCCTCTAGAAATCTCGATGAGGGAAAACACGAAGAGGCATTGAAGTCTTATTTAAATATTTTAAAGATTTTAGATGAAAACCTTGCCTTGCCGATAAGAGACTATCATCTTTGTCAGAACAGCGTTCGATTATGTTGCCTGCGCTTCGGAAATATTTCATACATCTGAAAAATCATTACTACAACATAATCGATCATTTCATGATATAAATTCAAATATTTTGATTTATGACCTATTTCAAATGTAAACTGTTACAATCTCTTATTTTATAAATTTTTCACGCATACTAGGAGAGCTGGAGTCCATCAACTTAATTCTCTGATGACTCGTAGATGATAAAATGAAAAAGAATAAACATCACATTGTTGCTTTAGTACTTTATTTATTCCTATTAATAAACATCAAATTGCTATTGCAATATGAAAGCCAAAATAATTATACGATACATTTTTATTTTAAAGTCTTAGATTTGTAAGAGTACAAAATAATTAATACAACGAAAGAAGCGACCGTCTTTCTTTATCCTTTTTTCCCCCATGTATTTCTACACACCAGAACGTCTCTGCAGCTTCGAGCAGCTACGATCTCTTGTCGTCGAGTTAAACACCCACAGTTATGCCTATCGTTATTAAAACGTTCTCGATCGCAACCGAATTCGCCTCACCTTGTACACTTTACAAGAGTAATGAGCACATTTCGTAATGAATTCATCATTCCATTGGAACAGCTCGCGTCACGAAAAAAATTTTTGTATGCATGTGTACAATACGTAAGTATATAATGTTTATAAGACTGTAACGCGTATGTGTAACCGACCACACGCACCTGTGTGTGAAGTGTTCTAATATCAACATATTTATGCACGCACATGATTTGCCTTGTTTTATCTTGTGTACAAAGTTAACGAGTTAAATACGAAGCATCGTTTACTTGGTTGCTTCGTATTTTTAATAAATGTCATTTCATTATTATTATCATTGCTTCGTCCGAGTATGTACGCGTGGTAACGATTATACTTTTTGTTTTTGCTTATGTACATATAA
Source organism: Ceratina australensis (assembly GCA_004307685.1). NCBI lineage: Eukaryota > Metazoa > Arthropoda > Insecta > Hymenoptera > Apidae > Ceratina > Ceratina australensis. The sequence goes on from SHCU01000003.1 coordinate 2,082,949, forward strand.
AATCGGTTTTCTTTTTGTCTTCCTTCCAGCACACTTTGTCGGTCCATTCTCTTGACACTTTTAGCACCTAACTGCAAATAAATAAGAGAAAACACACTTAGAAAATATCCGCTTATCACATAGATTAATTTCGTTACATCGCCGCATTTCATTGTGAGCCGCAATTTCAGTGCAAAGAAGATATCAAAGAAAAACTACTGCAGGATTATTTTTAATCAATGTAATATCACAGATGGCTCTTTATTTCTTCTTTTGAACGGCGAATTTTCTTTACAAACATCTACTATGAATTGTCTTCTTAAATTTCACTCAACGATTATAGATCAATAAGTCTTTTTTAAATTCAATGTATAAAGAATATGTTCGTCATCTCGTAAAATCAAGGCATAATCTCACTTCTTTCATTATTTTGTAATTTATAATAAGTAATGTTAATACCGTCTGTCACGGGAATCCGAACGAGAGCGACGATCTCGGCTGCGGCTACGGGTCAGTGATCTCCTACGGGGACTGCGGGACCTTGACCTAAAATATCGAAAAACATGTTAAATTCATGTTACTAAAACATCGAAAACAGTTCATTAATGCACGACTCCCTACTTCGTCTCAAGTTTTACGATTATGAACGGTATGTATGAGTGCTCATGTCAAAAATGCGCGATATGAAATGCATACATGTTTCAATAACTTGAAATGTATAATATGTAAACTCAAATATATCAAATACTATCGTATAGGGTAATAATATATGAGACGAAACAGTACGCCGCGCGTTAAACACATGGGTACGAAAACGATCGCAAGGCAACCGTAATAGAATTAGGATTTGGCTAATTCCTATTTGCCTAAAGGGTGATAAAACTAGTTAGACACAATAATTAATACAAAATGACATCTCACCAATAATGAGAAACCAATAAACGAAATTAGGATTAATTTAGTTAAATTAAGTCTTTACAAGTAACTGTTATTTATACGTATAATATATACTTTCTTATATATTATACATATAACGATAAATACATATTATATGTAACAGGCGACATTTCTCTTGTCCAATGTACACATATTATTAAAGCATGGAGAAAACACTTGATAACCAATGACTTTCTTAATGAATCTCTTGAATAAATGTAAATGCTATCATTGGACCATAGAGAACATGATCACCATCAATTAGATTAAAAAAAAAGATAAAAAATCTTTGAAAATCGGTGAAATACCAGACAACTGTGAACATGTAGTGGTGGTTGGTGGTGGTGGTACTTGGTTGGGTGGTGGTGGGATGGTGTGTAGGTGGTGATCATTTTGCTTTGCTCAGTCGAAGAGAAGTGGCGGTCGCGTTGTCGGCTAAGTTTAACGTGATGGTTGACGAGTAGTAGTAGTAGCAGTAGTAGTAGTAGTAGAAGTTGGGACGGACGGACGGACTGACGCGCCGAGATTTCGACAGAAGTAGTATTCGTTCATATCGCGTCGGCTGTTCGATGGATTCACGATGCTCCTAGCCGCTAGAGGTTGAGGTAGCCCGAAGAAGTCTTTTTGAAGGGGAACAGACGGACTGACGGACAGCATCGGACTGTCAACTGACGGACGACTTGGCTCCTACCGGTGACTGATGGTGACTGGTTGGGAAGTTAGTGGGCAGGCAGGCTTTTTTTTGTTCAGTTTTGATTGCTAGACTTTTTTTCACGGTGGCTGTAGTAGTAGTAGTAGTAGCAGTAGTAGTAGTGGCGGGGAGACGAGCAGAGCTAGGAGCTGACGCTGGTAGAATCTGCAAACGTCAGTTTTAACAATATAACCATCACAGTTATCATACTCCTGGCCACTATCGGTATACACGAGTTTCTTTTGCTTTTAATATATCTCTTAATCCAAATTCATAAAATTGCACATATTCCATTTATTAGCGAACGCTTCGTTGAAATTTATCCTAGACTGCCCACTCTAATGAGTATAAAAGAAGACTCTACTTGCAGTTGATTGATTAAATTTATATGATGGATGTATAGCCTCAACTTATCGTTTATGTATTTATCGTAACGCATAGTGCAGTGCATTTAAATAGTATCTCAACATCTGTAGTGCAAAATAAATTTCAGTTCCCGCAAAGCTAGCACGCACAATATAATCAATATGGAATTTTGAAGCTGCTTCAATGCGTGTACGACAAATAAAACCACCTAGAATAAAGTGCAACTGAATTATTTGCATATTCTTACAATTCAGTTTTCAAATTTTCTATGTAATTAACTACTATGAAACTTTAACTTGATTCGATATCTGAAATAGAATTTTAAAGCTAAGGCCAAATAAAATGATGCTTTCTGCAAAAAAAAACCATCCACAGTGATAAGAGCTATGTTTCAGATATCAAATAAGTGCAAGCACTCGCAACACGTAATAATTAATTGAACTCTATATAAGAAACAATAAGCATTAAAAATAAATTGTTTTGAAATGATAAAGTTAATACCAGACACCCCTACAATTTACTTATTTACTACTGGCGTTACTCTGTATGCATGGAACAAGCTTCGTAGTTCCCAACTAAATCTTGATCTCAAATCTGTTTTATCTTGAATTACTTCTTCAACCCTCAGTTTATCGTAGATCGTTCTAGTTCTGTCCTCTCCAAATTATGCCAATCAATTAAGCATTATACGGCCGCCTATCACGACAGTTACGCAATTCTCAATGTCCAATCAATTTTGAACAGAATTCATTCTACATGTTTTATACGACTATATTGTGACTCAGCGTGCAAAATTGCGATGATCACAATACAAGCGGTACTTGCAAATACCTACTTGTACTTTGTAGATTGGTTGTACTTGGTAAGGCCCTGAAAATTTCATAAAATTACAAAATAATATTAGATTACCTGGAATATCGGCTAATGGATGATTTGCGTGGACTTCTTGACCAGGACCTAAAAGAAATTAAGAAGAAATGTTGTATGCATTATACTGCTCTTATGTTGCCGATCGCCATGTTTCGCTTTGATTTCTTTCTTTTGTGTACGCGCACCTGAAAACTGCGATGAAAAGGACTAATGAAATCTTACCTCGGATAACGACCCAAAGATCTCCTACGGGGACTGCGAGATCTGGACCTATAAATTTGTCAATAAGATATATGGCACGTGAAATTCAATTATTTGCTAAGCATCTTCACAAGCTGATTTTTGAATAGTGGGGAAAATGAGCGTCTAAATAAAATCATTACCACTGCCACAACTAAAAATTTGCCCTACCATCTCCCATTTAGGTTTTCCATGCAATTTGTTTGACTGCTCTTCGGCTATTCTCGTTAACTTTTATATCTTTATGTAAAACTATTCCCAATGTTCTCAAACTTTTTTCTATGCTATTTTACATATATTTCTCTACACTGATTTAAACTAATCCTAAACTAAATAAGTAATTATATAAGAGTATTAGCCAGAAGAGCATTAAGATCAAATAAATACAATACATAATAATATATTCTACCCACATTCCTGTACAACTAAAAAAAATATACACATACATAAACATATACGTATGTATGTATGTGTATATATATATATCACTTCACATTCGCTGTGCAGTAAAAAATTCACCGAAATTCGTGCATCATTTCTTGACAATCTTGTTCAATAATTGCACTGTAATACCTACTTGGCAAGACACTTAGCCATCTGCAGTAGCTCAAATGATGCTGTAAAATGTGGATGAATAACGCTTTAAGATTTCTTACCTGGAGTATCTAGGACCGGGTCTACGTCCACCACCTCCACGCCGACTTCTTCCTGACGACATCTCTACCCTTACTCTCGTTCCACAACAGCGTCTGTAAATAAGAAAAATTGATTAGAGTAATGGTCGTAACTTAGAAATTTCAACGTAACATTTCTTTCCTTGATATTGATTCACACTTACGTTCCATCTAGTCCTCTAACTGCATCTTCAGCGTCTCGTGGATCCTCAAATTCCACGAAAGCAAAGCCGGGTGGATTTCTGGCAACCCACACATTTCTAAGTGGCCCATATTTACTGAATGCACTCTCAATTTCATGTTTACTAGCACTGTTCCCCAAATTGCCGACATAAACTTTGCAGGCAAGATCCCATTCACGGTAACGTGACATTTTGTGTATCTGTAAATAGTCGAGATTTCGCTTGTGTTAAGGTTAATGTATATTTAATACTTACAAATGGAAGATACAATTATATATATCTCATATAAATAGACACAATGCCCTTCATCGAGTTAAAGAAATGAACAGTCGACAAGAATATGTAAATCAACACCCACTATCAGTTTACCTATATTAAAAAGATATCGACCGGCGACGAAAATAATACCGTCCTCATGCATTACTTGTAACACTACTTAGAGCTAGCACACGTATTGAACGCGTTCGCTTTACATTCAAATTAACTTTACGTAATAAGCCCGGTAATTCATAATCAATACTAGCCACGAAATTTCGTTGCTTACACTGAAAAGAGAAAGTCAGAATACCGCCATGTTGTGCTCTTAATTTATCACAGTAACAAGGACTCATTATGCTGAATTAGACGCATGCTTGAATTTAAACGGAAAAACAAGTTATGCACATCGTTTGCTACACCGTTACCGCATCTAAACAATCGTCTATTTATTTTGGCCTCTTTGTTCCCATTGATATATAAATAACGCGGAAGATTACGATCTGTCGGAATAGAAAGCGACGCCATGGGTTTTCGGAAGCAGTTTCACTAGTCATTTCTAGGATATCTTTATAAAGAGGAGCAAATCGATAAATGTATATTCACTTTTCGCGAAATATTGTATTATACTTACAGTTTTTATCTGTGGACTTAATTAAATGGACTCGTGACTCCGTAACACGTCTCCTTCGACTGCACAAGTAAGTAGAAATGTTCACAAAATGGTGGCGTGTGTAGCGGTAGCGTTGATCTTCCGTGATCTTTCTAAGATGGCATTGGTGTACAGTTATTGTCCCTACCTCTTAATCAAACGAAAGTTTAATAGTACATTTTTAATTTTATCAGATTGTTTTTCAAAATTTACATTCGATAGCTTCGTTACATTCTGTTTTCAAAATAATAATTTATTTTAATAATGTTGCATTTTGTTACTTGGTTACTATAACATTTTATTCTGTTCCAATTATTATAAATTTATTATATTAAACATAGAAAATAAAAATTTTGCATATGAATAATGCACTTATCCATTAAGAAAATGGTAATGTTACGCTGCTTTTTATAAAAATCAATAAGCACTCTATGTTGACTCATTTTGTGCAAAGAATATGCACACACAGGTGTGAACACGGACAGGAAGAAAGAGTATTGCATGCGCACTTATTCAAAATGTTAGAAAATAATATTTTCTCACATAATTATTTAAATAGAAATATACGTTTTTCTTTATTACATTACATATTCTTATGCAAGTACATAGTCTAGAATTATATGTCAATTTGATTTGTATCTTTGTGTAATTATACAAGGTATAGAAAAGAAAAGCAAAGTTAGTGTCAGCTTATTTATTCGTATTATAATGATAAACATGAGGTTACTATAAAAAAGATTTATACTTTTATTTTATAGTCTTAAAGTGGTACAAAATAATTAATATAACATAAAAGAACTGCCACATGATTAGACATGAATATACGTACACATACATTTGTCTGAAATCATTGTGATAATTATTACACGTCTCCTTACTTACTCACACATAAAATATTTTCTCTTCCAATCAGCAGTCAGTGCACTTTTTTAAACGCTTAACACTTAACTGTAAGCAAATAGAGAACAAATATTTAGAAAATAGAGGAATTCCTTGAAGTCTGAAGGCAATACATGGTCTGGTTTTCTTTTCTTTTATAATTTCAATTTATATTAATACCGTCTATCACAGGAGTCCGAGCGAGAACGGCGATCTCGACTGCGACTGCGAGTTAGAGATCTTCTGCGTGGACTACGAGACTTCGACCTAAAATGTTAAAAACTGTTTTAAAACATTATAGCTAAATCCAAAAAAAATTAATTTATTAATGCAGAAATCCCTATGTATTTTGTCTAAAGTATAATACTGTTACTATTAACAATATTATGGAATATTCCTGTTAAAGTACATGTTATTTATACACATATAAAGCAGCAGTAAATGTATCCATGCAATCTGTTCGAAAAGATAAATATGAACATTTACATATGTATATATACAAGCCACAAGGATATGCTAAAAATAAAAAACTAATTTTTAATCAGCGATATAAACACAATGTATCCTGTAACTTTTCGAACAGATAGAGCACAACAATAAATATCCTTACAACAAGCAGCTGTACTGTGGTCCAGTGTATAGTGGAAGTACATCACAAAAACTCCTAATAATGGGTATTGCAATTAATGTTCCTACGTTCCACTCGAAAAATATCTGTTTAATAAACTGGACCACAGAAAATGTGAGTACTATTAATTACATTAAAAAAGAAAAAAGATAAAAAATCTTTGAAAATTGGTGAAATACCAGATAACTGTGGGCATGTAGTAGTGGTGATACTTGGCTGGGTGGTAAGAGGATGGTATGTAGGTGGTGATTATTTTGCTTTGCTCAGACGAAGAGAAGTGATGGTTGCCTTGTCGGTTAAATTTAATGTGTCGTTGACGAACAGTAGTAGTAGTAGTAGTAGTAGAAGTTGGGATGGACAAACTAATACATCGAAATTTCGACAGAAGTACTATTCACTTGTAACGTGTCAACTGTTCGATGGGGTCACGATACTTCTAGCCGTCATAGGTAGCCCAAAGAATTATTTTTGAAAAGGAATGGACAGATCAACAGCAGTGGACTGTCAATTGATGGACGATTTGGCTTCTATCGGTGACTGGTTGGGAAGTTAGGGCAGATAGGCTTTTTTGTTTGGTTTTGATTGCTAAACTTTTTTCATGGTGGTTGCAGTAGAAGTAGTAGCAGCAGTAGTAGTAGTAGTAGTAGTAGTGGCGGGGAGACGAGAAGAACTAGGAGCTGACACTGGTAGAACCTGTAAATGTCAGTTTTTCTAATGTAGCTAACATAGTTACACTCCTGGCCACTATTTTTATTTTTGTTTTAATAAAAATTCACAAAATCGCACATATTCTATGTATCTTAGAAGTATTTTGTTTTATGATTTATCCTAGACTGCTCACTCTACTACAGATAAAAGAAGACTACTTGCAACTAGTCATGATTACACAGATGCTTCATTTTAGTTGTTCTGCATTTACCACAATTTATTAAGGTAATACCCTGATATCTCAAATGTAGAAAAAAATTTAATTTTCTAAACTAAGTATGCAAAACATAATTGTGTTTCAGCATACAAAATTGCTACGATTCCGAAACAAGCAATGCTTGCAAATACCTACTTGTGATTTGCAGATTGGCTATTCTTAGGTTCTGAAAATGCAGTAAACTATTTGGTAAAGAAAAAAACGCTTACTTGGAATATCGACTAATAGTGGATTTAGGTGGACTTCCTGACCAAGACCTAAAAGAAAATTGAGAAAAATTGTTGTATATTTTATACTGCTCATATGCTACTAGTTGCTGTGATTGACTTTGATCTCATGTATGCTCGCTTCTGAGAGTGACAATAAAATGAGCTAAGGAAATCTTACCTTGGGTAGCGTGCCAGTGGTTTCTTATGGGGACTATGAGATCTGGACCTATAAATTTGTTAAAAAGGTACATGACATGATAAAATCTATAATAATTACTACACGAAAGATTAGATATAAATGCAATACATAATAGATTCTACTAGGATTTTTGTACAATATAATTTTAGGAAAATATCAATTTACACTTGCTGTGCTTCAGAAAATTAATTGACACTCGTGCATCATTTTTTGAAATTGTTGTTCAATAATCGCATTGTGATACCTACTGTGTCAGATACTCAGTCATCTGCATTTCAATGAGTTGCTGTAAGCCAAATGTTCAATATTCTGAAATTTCTTACCTAGAATATCTTGGACCAGGTTTGCGTCCACCACCTCCATGCCGACTTCTTCCTGAAGACATCTCTACTCTCATTCTAGTTCCACAACAGCGTCTATAAAGAAACACATCACTTGGTCATTGTACAATTCATATACTTGCTAGTAGAACTTTTATAAATTTTATAGGACACGTACGTTCCATCTAGGCCTCTAACTGCATCTTCAGCATCTCGTGGGTCCTCAAATTCCACAAAAGCAAAGCCAGGTGGATTTCTAGCAACCCATACATTTTTCAGTGGCCCATACTTACTAAATGCACTTTCAATTTCATGCTTACTGGCACTGTTTCCCAAATTACCAATATAAACTTTGCAAGCAAGATTCCACTCACGATAACGTGACATTTTAAGTATCTAAAAATGTTACAGCATTCATTCAGATTAATATTGAACTAACTTATAACAAAGGTACATTAAAATTATAATGACACAGACAATCTGATGTACCTATCATGTATGATTTATTTCAATATACAAATACCGTTTGTATAAATTAAAACACCTTTAATTATAAAATTGTAAATATAGCTACATATTTTGTTCAAAATTAGTATTCTTAAGGATATACAAACAGAAACATTGGACTACAAAACTGCAATTTTGGAAACAGATATAAATTTCTCGAATCATTTGCGATACATGTATTTTAAATAAATATTATTAATAATGAAATATTATACTTTACTTACATTTATTTTAAATAACTTTAATAAATGTATTATAATTCCACAGCACAACAGATCTGTTTAGCTTTGAACTACGCTGCAAAGACTGCAAACTGCAAACAAGAGGATGAAGTAAGCTGTGATATGACACATACATAAAAATCCCTAAATGTGTAGGTTGACTTCAGATTACTTTAGGTGGTAACATATACACATAATTTTCAAAGAATTTTTCTTTAAAAATTAAGAAATACTTTATGTTGGTTTTATACAGAGCATACATACATACCATTATACTCATACTGTAATGTTAATATATATATTTAAAGAAAAGAGGTCTAGTAGTTAAAGAAGTATAAAATATTTTGCATTTTATTTAAATCGTACAATACAATGTCACGACAAAAAATGTAAAATTAATATAAATTAAATTAGTGATTATTTATTATGTTAATGAACGAGTCTTTTGTAGTCAATTTTTTCTAGTTGCACCAAAGGCTTCAATTGTTCTGCAAAAATCCTCATATCTTCTGCTATTGCATCTTGACCACTTGGAGCCAAAACACTCAATTCCACTAAATAACTCTGAGATATAGCTTCCATACCTTCAGGTATTTTTCCCTGTTGACCCATCTTAAATATCTTAGATACCGTAACTTTCATTCTACCTTTTCTAAACATGTAACCACGTGCAATGTATTCAAAATCTAATCTACATCCAAGTTCTGTCAAAAATTCAACAACAGTGTTACTTGTTGCTATATCTAAACTACTTCTAACAATTGTTGGTCTTGATTTGTCTCCTAACTCGGGTTGACCGATATAACGTAATTGCCAAGGCATGTCTTGATAATCCAAAGCCCTTCTCACACGTAAAAGTAATGGCTGCTCAGATCCTCTGAAATGAAAAATAAATATTTACATTAGTTTATAGATTACACTTTTTATAATGCTTGTTAGTACCTAATGCTAAAACACATCTCATGATCATTAAATGTTTCTGGCCCAGTATCAACGTTGTCACATAAACCACGTAGTCTGTGTAATAATACTTCTACAGCACTGTCCAACACTGATCCTTGCAGTAAATATTCTTGATTTGGGATTATGTTGGATCTAAGTGCAGCTGATAAACTGTCCATTGCTGTGCTTATTGGTGCAGCCATTTTTTAAGTTATAAATTTCCTACACCAATGTGAACTTTTATTATTTAAGTAATATATAGATATGTAAATACATAAGATTTTCGAGTACAACTTTATGTCCTTCTTAATGTAGTTGCATCGGATCCTATGTAACACTTGATTGTATAATTTGTCGTACTATTAACAGCTAACTTTGCATTAAATTGCGACATGGAGGAATAAAATAATATTTCCAACTGCACATGTCAGTTGGCAGTTGCACGATAATGACACCTACTAGTTCGCAAGGCCGTAATGGGCCATAAATTCGGAAAGTTCACAAATACTAAGCAATGTCAAGCTACCTTAGCTACCGCCAGTAGCGGCTATAGGACAGACTCCAAACCAAACTATAGTATACTGCAAGTATCTGTGCAGATCATAGAGTTAGTACAGATAGAGTAGGCAAGCCTGGTCAGAAGGCGTCCAATAAATAGAAAGAGAAAAACAATGAAATTGGTGGTGCTATCTCTCTCTTTCACGACGCATGCGCAGAGAAGAATAATGAAGTAAACAGTCAGCTGCTTTATTCAGTGAGCTAACCTGTACGCAAAATACAGAATGGATGTTCTTTTTAATTTGTGGCATATCCTAAATATTTATAAAAGATGACTATTTATTGTGTAATTTGTAAAAAAGAACCAGTATTTGGACAAGATTCTCGTAGCTTTCATAAGTGAGTATACATGTACATTAAAT
>SHCU01000003.1:2102782-2139305 GCA_004307685.1 Ceratina australensis
TGTTTCTTTCTTTTCTTTTTAAAGTACGCATTATTAAATTATGCATACACCTACACACCATATGCTCGTCTCTCGCGCTTCTCGTTCTCTCTCTCTCTTGCGCTCTTACTCTCGTTCACTTCATGCTTTTTTGTTTTGTTCACTATTCATATCTCACGTTCTCTTCCTCTCGCTCTCATGCTTGCTTCCTCTCCCTCTCTTTCTCTCCCTTTTTGTTTTCTGTTTGTTTTTCTTTCTCCTTTTTTTCTTATTTTTTTCTTTTGTTTTTTTAGAAGACCCTATCTATCACCCCCACATTATCTCACACAAAGACTAGCGTTTTTAAACGATCCAAAATAAACTAAGGGCACTTTTAGTGGCGTATGCCCTGTGTTCTTATTCGAGCTTCATGAAAAATCTAATTCTGACCGTTGTTTTAAACATTGTTGCTGTTACTTTTTTCATCATCATCATCATCATCATGTTTTTTTTTTGTTGCAGCACCTATCGACTTCTAAGAGTCCCTATTTTTCCTTAACTAGCTATGACACACTTGCCTTAATCTAAAAAATTTCATTACACACTATGCCTCGCCATCTTAAAAGTATCCAAAGAACCGAAGCATGTTCGGTTTTTTCTTCTCTATATACCTTCTCTTCTTTCAGCCTTTAATCATCGTTTGCCTAACTTTAATGCCTCGACGTAATTTCCTTCCCCTTTCACAGTTCCTCTCACACCCTTCTTCCTTCTGCACCCGAACGAAAGTTCCCATTTTCACGTGTATTGGTCGCACACCGCGTAACAATTAATTGCATCGTGAAGAGAAGAAACAAAACGCAAATTAAACAGTAACGGTAATTAGTCAAGGAGAATTACACGCGATCCGCGGGTATTCTCGAAGTTTTCTTGAAGAGTACGATGATGGCAGCATGAATGAAATTGGGAAGCGGGGAGTAAAACTTGCGGAAAAAAGGATTAGGGAGGAGATACAAGGAGAGAGCCGAAGTTTCGAAAAAGGAGCACAAGAAAGCGGAAAAAATATGTTCGTCTCTCTTTCTCTCTCTCTCTCTCTCTTTTATAGTTAAAGAACCTATCTCGCTTAACAATGTAAAACAATGACTTAAAACCTCGGTGAAAAACCTAAGGACTGTACAATTTAAAGTAACGATGACGCACGTCACTCATCATGATCATCTTGATCTTCATTATTATCATCGTCGTTATCAAAAGTCAACTCGGACTCGCAATTATCTTATTAATTTTTCGCTTAAGCCGACGTTCGACTAACATTACGTTACTTTTTTTTGTTTCGTTACTTAAAAACACCCTACGTTTTTTTCCTTTTTATTCTCTCATCTTTCTACATCATAAGCCTACGGACTACTAATTGTGATCTAATCTAAAAAGAGGCTACGCTAAAAATTCTAGAGAAAGCTTGTTTTTTTTTTCGTTTTACGGAAAGCGGCGTTGCTTGGAAACTGTTACGTTCCAGAGAAGAGATTGGTTTTCATTTATTTATTTATTTCTCGTAAATCACGCCCGGTCAGCCCAAGCACCCGACCCGCGGTGCGCAGCAAGCAGTCCTTACTATTTATATTACAGTAGATAATATGTTGTAGAATAATATATATTTATCATTATTTTAATATGAATAGCCAGTCAGTCTTGACGGGTGCGGAGTGCATAGGCTGAACGGTGCCTCGCCTGTGATGAGTTTTCTTACTTTTTTTTAATCTTTTTTTTTTCAAGGAGAGGCAGTTGTATATAATTATATATATTTATGTATGTCTAGCCTAACTATCATCTAATTATCTAACTATAGACTTACTTATTAATTACTTAATCGATTTTTTCCTATCCAAAATGGTGCCTAGCCTATGTATTCATAGTCAACACTAACTACGCAGTGTCCACCTTTCCCTTGTTTACTTCGCATTGTTTTATACAGTAGGTTTTACGACGCATTCGTACTCGGTTTTCTTCTCACTTTCACTCCCCGTTCCTTTTTCCACCTCGTATCTCATGCGTTATTCAATTCTACCCTAATTTTTCGTTCAACTCTTTTCGCACACGTTCTCCTCTAATTATTATCGTACGCACCTTGCATTCGCCTTCTATCTTTTCGCGTTTTTTCTTTCGCTCGTTCATTCCTTGCATTCCGATTTTTCTCACTCTCTCCCACTCTCTCTCTCTCTCTTTTAACTCCTTCCTGCCAGTGCGGCCTGCATATTTTCTTTATTCCTCTTCCCTTTCATTTATCGGCTGAACCATCGTTCTTCCGTTTCGGCCAGCATTAGAAAAATGCTGCTCTTTTTTTGTTTTGGTCGTCACAATAATTAATTAGTTATTTAGTACAAGTCTATTAGTAAAATTCTTCAAAATTCACTATTTTTTTAATCACATGTGATTTTTGTTGTCAGTCATGGTGACACTATCGCTTGTGCAAACAATTTACATGCTCGCAAATAGGTTCTCCCTTTCGCCTCTTTCTTTCGTTCTCTCGCTCGCTCTCTCTCTCTTTTTATTCTTATTCCCTTTTAATCTCCTTTAATGCGTGGACTCAAATCGAGTAATAATCGGTCTCTTAAAAAATAGCTCATACCACTTTTTTTCATCTTTTATCTCCTGTCATCAAATCGTGATGTACCAAAATAAACTAAATATATTATTTACTTCAAGTCTCAACAGTGTAAAAATCTTTCATACTTTAGATGACGTCAATAATAGTAATCGTTAATTATAATAATACAGCATATTATTGTAATATTATAATAATAGCTACGATCGCCTCTAACTCTATCTAACTACCTGCCCGCCGCTTCGAGCCCGGAGCTCGCAATATTTGGTAGAAAGCTTTCTGCTAATTGTTCTTCAACTCGATCTCTAAGTCAGACAAAGGTGAAAACTGTGTCGGATGTAAAAAAACGAGCTTAGAAGAACGCAGGAGAGGAGGCTGGTTTTTTGTTTCTCTCAACCCCGAGATACCTTAGCCCGTATCCCGCAGATAGAAATCCCGTGTTTCCCTTTCTCTTTGTTTCCTTGCGTTCGATCCTCTCGTCCAACATTCTCCTCCAGTTTCACTATCTTCCTCCCTTTTCATTTTGTAACACGATTTTATTTTCGATTGATCGATATAATAAATTAATTTACACTCTATCTATCGTATCCCGCTGTAACAAGCCTACTCTGTTTCTCTCTCTCTCTCTCTCTCTCTCTCATCTTCTTTTCTCTGGCGGCTATGGCTCTCGGTTTACGATGATCCGCCGTTTGATTTCTGATTTATTTACTTTTTTTTGTTTTGTTCCTAGACTTTGCACGGGCCGCATAATAAGATGTTCTCGGGGCCCGTCAATCCCGTTAGTGGCAACTATACACATACAAAATCTATTCGAATCCGTAACCAAAAAACGAACGCAGTGACATTTAACTGGCTACAACGCAAAAACAATTATATTCTCTTAACTAGAAGATGAAAATTTGGCTCGAGTTTCGCATTTACATACCGACGTAAAAATATATTATAATATTTTTCCAGCATATCCCTGTCTAAGCGGATCTGTCTGAAAAGGCACAATTCTAAAAAAAATATCTGTATTCACTGTACAATTAAAACTGATATCGATTCGTAGTAACTGTACTCATAAATATAAATCTTCTAAAAAGTACTATGTTTCCTTTCCATCTCGATACAATAATTACACGTATATCCTGAAGTTTTTTTTCTTTTGGAAATAAAGCTTCATCTCCCTTTCTCTCTCTCTCTCTCTCTCCCTCTCTCTTTCTTAAAATGTTCGCTTCTTTTTTCTCTCTCGTCCATAAAATATATTCGTCCGTGATTATTATTTTTTTCTTTTAAGAGAACGCGAGAAACTGTACTTTGTAAAAGTAGATAAAAATCTCCGCGTGGCAAATACATGCATACGACATATGTGCCTGGGTTGGAATGTCTGAACGCAAAACAGAAGAAAACGAAAAAAACAAATAATGTTTGATGAGAGTGCAAGTAGGTGGATGGGGGTGGTTGGTGTGCGCTGTCGAGGAAGAGATATTTCTTTTGTTCTCAGAAGAAAAGAAACACTGATCCGCAGGGGGGAGGGGCTCTTCTCTTCGCAGCCCAGCCACCGGCCAGCCAGCTGGCACAAAAAGTCCTGTTCATCGTTCTGATATCACGATCTAACTGAATCTGAATGTGTAATTTCTTTTTCTTTATCAACTCTAGCATTTGGAAGTTCCTCTGTATATTATTATTATTATTTACTTCTTGGGAAGAAATCTTCTTTGTATATTTCTGAGCAGCGTTTCTTTTATAGTTTACAGGTTTTTTTTATTCTTTGTTAAAATATTTTATTCACACTCTCAAGCATTCAGCTCCGGCTTATCGTCTCTCTCTTCTTAGTAAATGTAATACCTAAAGTTAATCCTGGAAGCCTATCAGCTTGACACTAAACTGTCTGTCGCAGAAATATCAGTTTTCTTTTACGTGTGGTTTCTTTTTGTCACTGTCATAAATGATGTGTTGGCCTTACAGCGTATGGAGCCGTGCTAGTGCCCCGAACAATTTAGATGCGACACAAGCACTCGTAACCCCGTTCTTTTTATGACAACATTCATTTTCTAAATCGTTGGAAAATATTAACTACTTTCACCTATTTATCTGATGGATAAAATGTATAAAAGATGGCTGGCAAGTCAATTATCGTGAGGAAGAATCTTATCTGACTTTATGTAATGTATTTAGTCTATTCTTCATTAATATAATCCTTCGTATCAACAGGTGGTTCTCTTAACTTACGTAACCCTCGGTGTAATCGTATCTGAAACAACAGAATTTTATAATATTATCTTTCCCTTTTCTAAATGGCACAAAGTAAAGGTCACTATGAATATAAAATAATGTGTAAGTACCTAAAAACCATAGCCTACTTGGGCTGCTGAGCTTGGTATTGTTGGTAGGAGTCATCAGGAGACGCCGCATTACTCGTTTGTTCAGAATCACCCAATGGCATGGTATGAATAATGCTAGGAGGGTAAGTGTAAGGATAGGGATGCGGGCTTGCTGCTATGTACTGGAAAAAGAATTATTTTTATAACATATGAAGATCTTCGTAAAATGGAGGAAAACCAATCAAACTTACGGAACCAGTGCCAAGATGTAATGTAGACATTTGTGTAGTTAGCTGAGGAATCATACTGTATTGCGGGTTACTAGGATCAGCTGATGGCATCATCTGTAATACACAGTTGAGATTAATTTGAATATTCTTATTTTTATACAGTGGTATCTCCATTATATATTCGCTGTCTACGTATTTGGACATAATACAACTATTTGAACCAAAAATAGTGGAGAAGCAAAAGCAACAAAAAATCTGTACAAAAACTCACGTCGACCTGTTGCATGTGTGGTGGGGCAGGCTGCACCAAGTAAGGAGTCACCCAAGGCGTTCCAGGTACACCATACCCAGGTAAAGCTTGCCCGTAATGACGACTATATTGTGTTAAAGTAGCTGCAGGCAGCATATGAGTGGTTGCTACCCCGTTTTGACCAACACCGCTTGTGTCGTAATTCAAAGTCATGTTCTGCAAGATAAATGTAATAATAAAATAATTATTAAATGTACAAAAACAATTGTTTTCATCTATAAGATCAGTTACCTCTCCGGTTTCTCTCCATATTGTACTCTTGTATAATGATTTCTTCTTATTACCGCCATCGGCAAACTTCACTAGTAGTGGATCTTTAGCCCCCTGCAATGCTTTTCCATTGAACATCTGAATAATCTGTTCACATTTTTCTTTGGACTCCATTCTAAAATGTTTGTTAATAAGATATTAATATTCAATAAATATTATAATTTCTGTTCATATCACAATTTATACTTACTAGCATATTTTCCTATAAGTTTAAGATAATACTTAGAATTATAGCAAAATACACAAATAGAAATTGTGATGTGAAGAGGAATTGGAACATAATTTACTATATTATTCAGAAATCACAATATCATCACAACATTTATGTTGAAAATTGTTTAAGCTTGGGAGATGGCTACTTAATAACAAATTTTATCGTAGAGTAATGATAGGATTTTAAAGTAGAAGCTTTAGTAGTCCAAGCTTTAATTGGCAATTATAGTCCTACAATAATTTGCTGTTGAGTAATCGCGTTCCAAATTTGAACACATTTCGTGATGTTATAATTATTTCGAGTAATATACTAAAAAATAATGTAAAAAGTGCCAACCTTGCAAATCCAACACCTTTGCTTTGACCAGCAGTATCACGTAATATACGCGTTGAGATAACTTGCCCGTACTGGGCCAGTAAACCTTCAACATCATTTTCTTTGAAACTCAGCGGCAGGTTTGCAATATACAAATTGGTGGGGTCTTGCTCCTGTTGCTGAGAAGAGAATAAAAATACTATGCAACTTATTGTAATACACTCCTGGACATGTAGATATGTATATATAAATTTTAAAAAGCTTCATGTCTATCATTTTAACATTCGCAACCAGGGTACATTTTAATCTGTATATCTTATTATGAGTATTAAATGAATGCACAGACGAAATCACTACAATAAGTATCGTAGCAAAAATTCAATCATTATCTATTACACACCTCCTCCGTTATTATATGTACTATTACGTACACACATTCGCATGGAATGTTAAAATGATAATCCAAAATTAAACTTCATATCAGTGCAACGATGCAAGAAATGTAAAGAAAATTTTTATGTTGAACATAAATGTTTTACGTATAACTAATCGATCTTTTCTCTTTAATTAAACAAAAAAAAGGAACCATATAAGTCTACTATCAGATACTACTAATGAGATCATTAAACTATAACAATTATTTTAATCTAATACTGAATGAACAAGTACTAAAAACAGTTTATATTATGAAACTAAAAAATAAATATCTGAAGATACTGAAAGATTGTCATGCTTCATGGCATTACTTTACCACATTGTGGTGGTTCTCCAAATTTGCTTTATGGATGCTTAAAACTAATGTCAACGTTAAATACATTTCCCATTTATGTATAAAGCATGCTCACACGCATTCGGATTTTCATCATTTTTCCGCTAAAATATGTCTGTTACATTCAAACTTGAATAATGCATATTACCCAAGAATCATGAAGCAAGTAATGAACTCGTACAAAAATCAGTAGTGAATATCGCCTGTGCAAACATTGCTTTTTTCTTTTTTAAAAAATCTTCTCAACGACTACTTCTCTCGCACTAATAATAATTATTTTAGACTAGAATTATTTTTCAAATTTTAAGTAAACTTCCTCTCTCTATCAATTTATAAAGATTCGATCTTAAAATTAGCAATTACATATGCGTCACTGCAAATACTGCAAGCTAACTAATTTGTTTATAATTAAACGATACTATAGAGGATAAACCATTCAAAGCAGTAATAGAAATTCAATCACATATGACACATTGTTGGAGACAAGCATGACAAAAAGCACAGGCATGTTCACATATATACAGTTATATAATATATCATGAGATAGAAATGAAAATGAGTCAAATTATTCTCGCTGGAATACCGACGGAAATAATATGTATTATATCTCAGTCAGAGAAAAAATGTAAGGCATATAAATATACATGTGTTCATGCTCAAGTTTTCCTCCATTACGATTCTCACGTGTAGAGAGAACGAAAAGAAAAATGTTGTATGTAAACTTGAAATTTCTTTAGATTTATGCACCCTCAAGCATATTTTGAGATCCACCATTTCTCTCAAAAAATCAATCAATTCTACAGTTACTTGAATATACTTATACTTTACGACAATTTACTTCAATCTTGCGAATGCATTAGAACAAAAAATAAATAATGAAAACATTATGATATAAGCTAAGCTTATGGCATTATTATATGTATATATGTATATATATATAATATAATATAATATAATATATGTCTTCTTAATGTAATATATATATACGCATACAAGCGCACGTTAGAATCCGTGAGCATGTATGCATGATAAAATCGTAAATATATTTCAATGAATCTGATTTTAAATTGATCAAGTGCGAATGTGTATAAAGGATTTTGAGAATAATTTGTGTTGGGCTTCTATGAGACGTTCAATCAAACAAAAATTAAAAAAAAAATAAATATTACAAACACCGTAAAAGAAATTTTTCCTATAATCTAAGAAACAATAATGATTTCCCAAATACACATCCTATACTTGGTTGGTGTGCTGGTTAAACTTTACTTATTAATCAAGCTAAGTGTGTCAATGAGAGCCAACCAACACCCCAGGAATATAAAATAGCACCTGATCGTTCGCATAGCATTACTAACTGATAAGTAAGTACCATGTACCCTGGATAAAAATTAACGCCAGGTACATTGTTTAGTTGTATCATATCACATGCGACTGACATCATCACAGCTGCTGATTGCACCCCGTGCTTAAACCGCGGCCAGATTAGAAGAACCATTCCAACGTTAGTTGTTCTTTTAGCGATAAGGCGAGGAGTCAATAATCTCCTTTTGATGGTATAATATGCATACGTAAAACAAGACTTAATGAATCGCTTCAATTAAACATATCGTTTAAATTAAGTGACAACGCGTTCCTTAATATTTACATGTAATGGATCGCACAGAGAACAAAATGTTTTCATTTATTGCCACGCTTGAAAGCAACTTGGAATGTGATGTTCGAAAAAGACATTTTTTAAATTTTGTTTAGTAAGATAATCAGCTACCAAATTGATCTCTTACATAAGACACAGACACAATTAATAATTTGCTAAAGGCTTGAATTAGTGCTTGAAATAAATGCAGTTCTTGAGACACGAATTATAAGTATGTCGACATAGCAGTATCAGCGATTTGTGACCGAGGTATAGCAACAAGCATCGATAGTTTTGATAGGTACGTAAGACAGAATGGTAGATAGAACTGGTGAAAACTAGAGATTCGTAGACAAGTGAGATAGGTTCTAACGGGAATAGCACTGTTTCTGTTTACCTAGAAATTATGCATTATTGCCTGCTGCTATATTTTCATTGATAACAAACGTTATAGAATTTTACTCAAATTATTTTATCAATGAAAATACAATCTGCATATTAATACCACCCCTCTAGTAGCAATATTACTTACAGAAACCGTCCCTTCTCACTTGTCAGCTTCACATATTTTCAATTTACTTGTACATATTGTGTCAGCTTTTTTTTCTCATAAAACCTGTTGACGTCCGTTATTCGCTATACTAAACATACTGTTTTACTGTGAGGCAACGGTTATAAACAGTTATCTAAATACTGTTCTCAAGATACAAATTCTATGCATTTCTAGAGGGGCTGAGAGCAGAGCAATGATGCCAAGACGGCGATACCATGCTCATCTTTCAGTCGTTTCAGTAAAATTAAATAGTATATCGAATCTTTCCTTATGCTTAAAGTATTAATAGTTCTCAAAAGAATGTTGGGATGAAATAAAAATGATTATGATTTATACACTGGTGGAAATAATTATAAGACATCCCATATCATTTTTGTTAAAATTGCAGCATAATCAAAATTCATTTTAAGTAATAAATACTTGTATTATGTAAGTCTCTAATATTTAGACAGCGGATTTTTATGCAAAATAAAACTTTTTGGCATCAATTTCAGAAAGTATATATGAATAGAATTACTGTACTTCGCACTTGGCATTTCATATTCTACATATTTTTATGTTATATGTACATTTTATAGTCCTTGGATACTTAATTTTCTTACAAATGCATAAAATCTGCAGTCTACTAATAATGATCCTTAGTGACATCGTCATTGTTATATTATTAATTTTTTGAAGCTATACCAAACTAAATATATAAAAGTTCATATTGAAAGATCAGCATGGTATCTACTGTGATTAGAAATTCAGTACTTTCTTATCGAACATTGTAAGATGAAAATGCATGGAAGTACTGTACTGTATATGTATTTATCACAGCAGTACAGGAACAAGAATATATCTCTTTTCAAATTAATTGCATTTGATTGTTATATATCAATAGGGAAGGTAAAAGGATTATAATAATACTCAAACGCAAATGGATCATAGATGGATTTAAGAAGGGGACGATAGATCAAAGAAAAGAAGATAGAAGATCTTGAAATGAGAAAAATGTTGGAAAATTGGAGCGATAGAAGGAAACTGATAAAAAAGAAAGAAAAGAAAGAGGGGTTTACTGTTACTCTGGTATTACTGTACTTGCATGCACAACCAACGTACACTGGGCAGTCTAGGGAGCAACCAGATACCCACTTTCGCCATCTGCGCTTGGATGCCCTTGGCGACCAGTGCTTTCACAGCACCCTCTGCCGCCACTGGTGACTCAAAGTCTACAAATCCATAACCTGTAACAGAAGCCACGACACCGATAAATCAACGATTTCCATCGGGAATAATAAATACAAAGAAAAATAATATATTACATTTAATTACCTTTACACTTATTCGTATTTTTATCCAAGATTGCCTTTGTAGAAGTAATAGTTCCATATCTGCAAAAACACAGTGTATTAGAATCCCACATAATTTCATCCTACGCTGTTCTATTTAAATAGTATGTTAAACTAAGGTAAAATTAAATATTTCCGTTCATTGAAAAATTAAGGATACAGATATGTTAATACTTTTATACATGCAAATGATAAATCAGATATAATATTCTTCTTATTGGAAAGACTCTTCCGAACTTCCTAACTTAATTTCAAAAAGTTAAAAAAGGTCAATATTTTGCACAGAATAAGAAATAATTGTAATACAGAATTACATCGAGACGGCCAAGATTCACAGACATTTAAACCGTGGATTTTTATACAGAATAAAATTATTAGAATATCAGTTTAATAAGTGATATTTAGAAATTATATCCTTTAATCTTTAAACACCATGGTACATGTATACCTTGCTGTTGATATTTTAGTCGTTCATTATATGTGCTTATAACTTCTATACATATCTAATAAATTGCTGCAAATGTGTAAAATCCGTCCGGTAATGAACGACTAAATGAAATTTAAATACACGAATCACTTACTGAGAACACATGTTAACGAGGTCCTTGTCAGTTGTGTTTTGGTTGAGGCCACGGATATACAAATTTGTTTTTGACAGTTGTTCTGCTTGTTGTCCTTGTATAGCATTATTGCTAAGACTTGTGCTCATTGTCCCGCTGCGACTGCCGGTAGCACTGCTAGAACTACTGTTTGTATTAGCTGGAGAGGAGGCTGTAGGCACCCGTTGTCCACCATACTGCAACGTATTTAAATAGATCTATTAATCCACCAAAATATTCAATTCCATTATTATTCTTCAATTAACATATGATATGTGTACTATAGAAATATAATAGATAAAGAAATATGTATAGAAATACATTCGGTCCGAACCGGTGTAAATATTCTCCGGGGACATGCAGATTTTTGTATTTCATTAAACCATGATCAACAGAGAATCTTCAATTTATTAACAGTGCCGGCAAGGGAGTGTTAGTAATGAAAATATAGGAGAACGTATGCGTTACTGCATGTGCGTGCTACATACGTATTTTAGAAGATCGATGCCACAGGCGCACTAGAGATTATGATAAAACGGAATCTTTAATTAAAGAGGGAGAGATAAATAGACCGAACGATAAGAAGAATCGCGCATCGTTTCGACGAGAACCGTGTGCCGCGTTGTCATCGTTGTCATGGCCCCACCCGGTTCAAGAAAGAATTAACCCTATCGCTGCGCGAAGATTCACTTTCGTGAGATCTGCGCGCGTGCTTTTTTGACAGCCTGGTAATAAATTTCACAGCATCCGCAAAATATCGTAAGAATTATGCGAACATTTCTGAATTTTATAACCTGTTCTATTCATACTTAAAGTAAAATAAGTTGATTAATAGAGACTTTCATCCCTCCTTAGAAAATAGTAGCTTTACCATTGAAGACATGTGGAAAATATCCGTAGTTTGTAGCGAATGATAAATCGCAATATATCGTCCATTTTCTGTGACAAAAGCATTGAGTTTATGTGTAAGACTCATACGCAGCTATATCTATATTTTTATTCATTATTACCTTCGCGAATAGTTAAATACGCGAATCACTTGCTGAGAGCACACACACAAATAATATACTGCTTAATGGCACACTGCATTGATTTCATTTTTAACTTTCACTTACTTTTATACACCAATGAATAATAACGAATCAATAAAAAGTTATTGATCTATATCTCAAAGAAGAATTGTTTCATTCATGCTACATCGAAAGAGATTTCGAATTCCTTTTGTAAGAGATTGCCTGTATGCACACACGACGTTATTTAACTCGTTAACCTTTACGATGCGACATTCGTTCATATATGAACAGCATTGCATTCCTGTTCATCCATCGAACTTTGGCTACCGAACAGCAACGAGGAATTCCTTTCAATTTTAATAACATCATACCTGCACGTTATTAGACAGAAGAATGCTGAGAGAAATGTGGAATTTTTTACGGAGGGCCACGGTATTGAACACACCGGAGAGACGCTACCGGCTACGAGCCAATAAAATAGTACGAGAGGTGGTCAGGAACAGAAACGACGACTTACCGACGCGTGCTGTGCGTAGGTGGCGGTGGCGTAAGGATTCGCCGTAGGCGGTAGTTGTTGTGCTCCGACGGGCATCTGGCCGGCCGCAGCTGCAGCCGCCGCGCTTGGATACCGCGTGTACGGCGGATAGGCAGCCGCCGCCGCGGCCGCAGCCGCAGCCGCGTGAGAGGGCGGTGCTGCACCCCAACCCGCGGCACCACTCGCACGATACTGCACCGGGTTCCCGCCTCGTGGCCCGCCGCCGGTATTTCCCTTCAGCCCGTGGCCACCACCGCCGCCGCCACCGCCTCCGCCTCCGCCGCCGCCGCTCGCTGGACCCACGCCGACGCCACCACCCGCAGCGCCGCCGCCGCCGCCGCCGCCTCCACCGCCGCCACCGCCGCCGCCGCTCCCGGCGCCACCGGCGTTACCATTGTTAGCACCCACGTACGCTGGTCTCGGCCCGTTCGTACCCTGAAACACGCAAAGAGTCACCGGTCAATCGACCGAATATGTTGCCTTAAGAAAATGAGCCGGTGATCGGACGTGAATAAAAGCGTTTACTTCACGCCGTCTTAAAAATCACTGAAAATAAAACAATACTAATGTTGGATATAATTTTACTATTGATTTTTGGGCAATCGTAAAAAGTCTGTTAGTGTACGATCAAGTATATTAAGAGATTTTAACCCATTGAGCGCTATGAACCCATGTATGGGTTGTCGCACAACCATTCGATTTTGGCTATGAATCTATATATGCGTTCTTACACACTATTGTTATGTTGTTCCTGTTGCTTAATGAAATTTTTGTTGCTTGTGTTGTTTAATGATATAAATGGTTATTAAGGTTCTTGAGGTCGTTATATAATTTATTTCAGTTGCAATCAATGAATACTCTGCAATGAAAATTCTGCTCAACTTTTAAAAAGTACGTAGCTCATAGGCATTTTTGTAAAGGGTGACCAGGCCACAGCGCACATTTAACGTCGGACAACGCAGCGCTCAAAGGGTTAAACTATGAGGCAGACTTATTACCATTCTCAGGCTGTGCTCCTACAGCATAAAGTAACACAATTATTGTCCTAAATTTTACGCGAATTTCTTTGTACTCCCGTGCAAAAATCTGGTACATTTTAGAGTTTGAAAACAAGATCTTTTTATATAAATAGATATTTTATTTGTAATGATAAACATTGATAGTATAGAAATATTAGGTAGCTATCTAAGAAAGTGGAATGTTAATTAAATGATAAAAGCATGTTCTTGCAAAAGTTCTTGCTCCTTTTTTCTTGATACCGTTCGATATAATTTAGACATATTTCTGAGTTTGACTATAAAGCATATTAATGTAAGTGAAATAATAAGAAAAAATCATCTGCATACGAGTGAAAAATTTGTATCGTTCAAAATCTATAAAGCCCCACAAACTTTTACACCAGAGTATTCACGTCGACAATAATTATTGTTTATTGAAATAAGATCTAAACTTCTTCCTCGAAAACTTTCTTCGTTCTAAGCATAGACAATTTTCCGTTTCGAAGTACAGATTATCCCACTATATTCCACTAACGACAAACGACTTCTTGTGGTAACGTGTATCTATACATGTGGTAAAAGAGCCGCAACAACACGCTGCACCACCATGTTACGCCATTCTAATTAGAGTCATTTGCACAGCAAATTCGCGTCAGTTAATGTCTTTAGCAAACACATTACAGCGACTCTTGTAAGTTCGCGTACCAGCAGCAAACGCAATCATCTGGTCTGTTGCCAAATAAATTTATTCACAAATAAGTCTTAATTGTAAGTTGCGAATTTAAAACAGAACGTAAGGAGGACTCCAAGGTTATTC
Source organism: Ceratina australensis (assembly GCA_004307685.1). Taxonomy (NCBI): domain Eukaryota; kingdom Metazoa; phylum Arthropoda; class Insecta; order Hymenoptera; family Apidae; genus Ceratina; species Ceratina australensis. The sequence continues at coordinate 2,117,233 of SHCU01000003.1, forward strand.
CGAAATTGTTACAATCAGACAATATCAAGTTCTCTCTCTAACTGAATCAATTTCTTTTAACTTCATTCACTGTCTTAACTTCAATAACATACATCTTCCTTCCTTATCTTTTCTTAATAAAACATTTTAAGAATAAAACATGGATTCATAAAATAATTGGGAATAGTTTACATACGATGAAACAATATCGCTCAAGATACTCAACGCTGTTTATCAAGCACTATTTTCCTTTTTTTGCAAACTTATCTCATAAGATATATTCACCTAGAAACAAATTATAATACGCACATACAAGATAGTTACAAGTGTACCGCTTATCTGCAAAGTTTGACCTCTGTATAATGGTATAATCAAATATTAATAGTACAGAAATCTCATTGCAGACGCAATCGTACATAAAAGCGTTTGTCGTATGTGGTGTTTGTGTCGTATGTGGTGTGGTGTTTATTGACGTAAATCCGAAATATTATTACGATTACTTATGCAACGATAAGATAACAACTTTCCTCTTTTAACAAGCTTCAACGTAATTCATAAATACTATCACTTAACGAAATTAAACTCGACAGATAGCTACACAAAGATTATTCCCGTTGCGAATTTAGTCCCTCCATTATACTTTGACCTAGGGACCCACATTTTGTGGACAAAAATAAATTTCCCAGCATTCTGATACTTTTTCAGCAATCGATTTACCCCCAAGGTTTAAAGCTAGATACAGATATTCAAGAAGTGTCGCTCGATTCAATATTAACGTCAGTTACTTGTTCCATGTCCACTACATGTAAATGTAAATCTTGAGCATTGATTTATAATACATGTAATAGTCGTGGAGTGTCGGGGGTCAGAGAGGCTTGAAATCGTCTTATTCCCATCGCTAGATACGGTGCACGTTACAATGATGCGCAGACGTGGTAAGCAGGAAGTGGCATCCGGTCGGTACATCACGATACCCATTTCACACGTCGTTCTCTATTTCGCAGTGACCAACGGCCACGTTGTCTGCATGCCGTTCAATTGGACCGGCGGCATCTACGGGCGAATCATCCGTCTCGTTATCGTTTCGTCGAAGCCACCCGATACACCTCATTGTCCCGACTGCGTCCACCCCGTATTCGGTGTTTCGCGTGTGTTTTCCATTCATTCTTGCAGGTTTTCATTCATGCCAGTTGCTAAGTGTTTTTCATAATATTCGATTTAAAATTCGCATTTGTTCCTGATCGTTGTATGAAGTTACGTAGTCTCATCAATACAGAAGATTTCATGATAAAAAGTATTAATTAAAGAGGGAACGGGTCACGGACAGGACGTTCTGTGTGTAGGATAAAGGATGAAAGAGAGGACAGAAATCTATGATTCGCCTCATCAAAAGAGTTGCGACTAGTAGTGATCAATGATGAGGTCACTGATAATAATGGGGACCTGTTATCAACTCATCCATACATGCAATCACACTCTTTTAATCAGTTTCTAGAACAGCCTTCCACCTTGTTTTCCATTAAGTCACTTTCATCTGATAACTATTTTGGAATTCTCATTGAATAAAGTTTGACCAGGAAACTCTTTTGGAATTTCCTTTGAATAAATTAATTAAAATTACTTTCGTCCAACTATTTTGGAATTGCCTTTAAATAAAACTAGTTGATCATTTCACAGAGAAAGTTACACGATATTTTAACTGAAATTTAAACTGCCAATTATAGCAATAACAATTTATTCAGTTAGTTATGGAACAGGTGATCTCTTTATTTGAAACTTCAGCATGGAAATTTTATTACCCTTAACTCGATAACAGCTAATGTAAACATACTCGCTCCTATCCTTTTATATTTGTCTATCAATCATATTAATACCTACTGCTCGTCTTACTGATGTGAACTCAGCTACAAAACACGATTAGCTGCCTTGTAGAAATTCCTAACCGAAACTAATTTGTCTCCATTTACAATATTACCCTCTATTATACGAAATAATTCAGGAATAAACGTGCACATATAACGGAAATTTCATCAAATAAAATGAAAAACGATTAACACTAGTACGATGAATATTCGATTCGATTTCAAAGGGATTTTCAACAATAGAGAAAGGGTCGAAAGTAGAGAAAAACAAATCAAGATGACGCAGCGTTCAAGAATTTGAATAAATACAAAGATGAGTAACGAGTAATCAACAAATATTTGGTATATATAAGACAATAAGATTATTTCTCTATCTAAACCCAAGTATAAATCATCCTTATTTCATAGTGAATCATTAAATAAATTATAAGGTAGACAAACTAATACACAAATATATAAACAGTTAATGGATACACTTACGTAGAATATCAGAGTAGGAAATAAAGTATCCATGTAACAGAACGTTGTAAAGGAACAGATGTTCGTATAACGAAGATTCTACTGTAATTAATCAATTCTCTCGAAGCTTACAGCTAGGAAAACAAACAAATAAGCTTTACTTTTGCTAAGAAGTTAGGAGACAAGGTGACTGAAAGACCTCGCAGGATGTAGCCCGAGTCAAACTTTCTTTTATGCTAATATACAGATCCCGTGGCAGGTCCTGAGAGGAATCAGGATGTCCTACATACCATGCCCGGACGGACGGCATCCGTGTTGTATGTTACGCTCTATTAGCAAGCAGACTCGCGCTACGATAAAATAAGAATCTTCTTTTTATCAAAACTCTACCAAAAGATTCATCGAGAAATTTTCTCCTGTGCAACAAAAATTACAACCTGATTCACTTTTTCTACGACTGCAGATCAATTAATACACTTCGGTTGTTTTCTAACCAGGGATAAAATAAATTTATACTATTTCAGAAAAGGCAAGTTCAGTTCTTATTCCTAGATCTCCTCGAATCTTCTTAGAGAAATCACTAACTTTCTAATAACTCTTTATGTTCCTGTGAATTTGATGTTTCTAATTGAAGCTTATCGCAACAATTTATGCTATTTCATTTCGATAATTAACGTGTAATAATTACACTGTTGGTTTTCATACAAAGTAAAACATTTATGGTGTCACGTTTGCAACTGACGGTAAAATAAATATTTTTTGCATTTTCAATGATCGCTAGGAAATTTTGGAAATTGTGAAAATATTTTCTAATTTTCCTCTAAATACAGTACAACTAATTGCATATAATATGCGTCCAATCGTGCATCAATCGAATTGTGTGGTCATGTATCATTAAGGAATTTATCAATCATATAACATAGCATAGAAAAGAGTAGATGATGCGACCCGGTGAAGTTTAACGCGCGTTAGAACTCTTAACTCGGTTTAATCCAGTTTACTGCTTCACGGCCAAGATACACGCAGTCAGTGAACATACTAGCATGCACACATAGGTAGACAGTACAGGTACTAGAACTAACTCTTCCGCAGAAAGACGCAGACTGTCCCGGCTGCTTCATACTTTTCAGGCATTCCGTTAACTACGTTTAGAAGTTTTAATAGTAGTAAATAAAAATAGTAAATAACTAAAAAAGTAAGTAAAAAGTAGTAAGTAAGTAAAAAAGTAAAAAGTAACTAAAAATAGTAGTAAAAAAAAGTATCAATTTTACACTCGGCTCGTCATGCTCAGCTTGACAGAGAATTGTAGCAACGGAAAACCGTTAACTCGCTACTTCTAAATGCTAGTTGGGAGCTAGCAATTTATATACTTGAAGAAAAGAATTCTGGGATTCTATGTACGTGCAAGTTTAGAAACAGATTATACTACACCATGCGAAATGACGATCCTTTATGGACTCTCGTAGCTTGCAAGTTCCTCTAAATGCGAAAAGAAGGAAACTGAGAATTGCGCGATATTTTTTACACTAAACGACATCGATTATTTCGCGCGGTGCTAGCGTGCGTTCATTTAGCGACCGGACCAATGTCTTCGCGTGCTCTACTATGCCACTGCAAAGGGAAAAGTTACGCAAAGTGGTAAAAATTTTAATTTTTCCGCTCGATAAGAATAAATTTATAATATAAAATACAGAATAAATATTTAGATGGCTTCCTATACCTGAAACATCCTGTTTACTTACATTAAAAGATGAAAATACCAGGAAATAGTTTTTTAGCCTTCTATTAATTATAACGGACTTTCAATATTAACGGATGCAGGCCCCCTCCTATGCTTTAAATCGAGGGCTTACTGTATTTGCAATAAGGAAAGCGAATGGAATCGGCCCTATCGATAAACATCGATGCACACGCATGAATTGCGCGTGCGCGCCTGTATTCGATGGTCGAGAAGGGAGCTTAGGGAACGGGAAAAGAAAATTTACGGGGGGAGGGGGCAGCAGGCAAGAGAGGGAACCAGTCGTCAGGCCTGCTGCTCATCCCTCCGCAAAAGAGTTCCTCTTTGCCGGTGCATACCGGACATTCCGTTTCTTCACCTTGAGAAGATACATACGTACGCTACGCACTCATGCGACACGCCTGTGACACGCTCTGCTGTTCCTTTCATATCTCACAACCGTTGCTCGCATACACGCACGGACTCTTTCTGCCCCCAAGTTGCAACGCGTCTCGCATGCCGATCTCTTTAAAAAACCCAATTCATGAATTTCTAAAATAGATTCGACGAACGTTTCATTTTAATTTCATTTCAGATGTTGCGATTTCGTTGATAATTAGGTTGCGGATTTTTAGGTAGTTATAGAAAATTTGTACGCAAGAAAATTCGTCCATTGTACGTGATAATAAAAAATGCATTAAATAATTAATGTACATCGAATAATCTAGATTGGAATACCCTTTTTTCTAAGAATTAAAATTTAATCGTTGCTATGAGTCTCTTCTAGTAAAGCTATTTAAATAATTTGCATTCCTAATTAGTCAAACGTAAATAGCAAACCAAACGTTAATTACCAATTGGTTTTCAATTGAATTCAAAATTTATTCAGTTCTCTGCAAATCTACTTAGTACAATATTTGCTGCTGCATGTTACCTCCAGTTAAAAATGATCTTTGTAACGAACGAAAACAACTTGATCACTAAGTAGAATAGTTCTATTACGATCTTAAATCCATTCACAGAGATTGGAGCCATGTTTTCGTCCAATTTTAAGGAGGCATGCAGTTATTCATATGAAAATATTTTTATCATGCACTGCCCTCAGTTTTATCTTTAAGTCTTCTTCCATACGTCCTTTGTACTTTTCTTTAATATCCTGCGTATTCTATCGTACTTTCTTTTCCTCTTCAGCTTTGTAACATTCTATGACTTCTTCCTTACTTTGACACTGCATCCTGTCCTTTTAGCTCTGTTCTATTCATTTCCTTGCAATCATTTACTAAATGACGTGTACATATTTGTATATTTTTTGTTTATTCTTTACTTGTATAAAATCTTTTTAATGATTTACTATGAAATATGTATAATACACGCTTGAAAACTTATACGAACGGGTAAAAGTTACAGTGGTGTACATCCTTCATCCTGGATTTGAGGATCAAAAATTTTACTGTAAATTGTATAGAAAATTCTTAAGGTGTAAAATAGTTGTGGACACGTATCGCTAAGACTGTCTTACTATAAGAAACGGTAGTGACATATTGACTAAAATATATACCCCGTTTCCATTGGCAGAGGTCGTAGGAACCTGCCAGTTTTTTGGACCGAACGTATTGGGTTTATGATCTTGCACGTTTTATGAGAAATCATTTATACAAATTTTATTCACGTAATTTTTTTTTGCCTTAAATACATCTAATTGCTCGTTATTCTATAACGTGAAAATTGTTTTATATGGACATATTTATCTGTTAATTAATTCGTATAATTCCTCCTGTATTATTGATTACTCTTGTTTAAATGTGGAAAACTGAATTGAATCAATAATGATTTTCGATAAAAGATCGGAACGCGGACGCATACAATCGACACGCCGTTTGTTTACTAATGGGAGACAATTTCGATGAACGAGCCACAGAATACAAACTAAGAATGATTTCGTGCTACGGGCAACATAATTAATTACTATCAGATCGTTGTACCGGCAAGGTCGACCTCGAGGCAAGCAAGTGCACAATGTCGGTGTGTTCACCACCCGACTGACCATATTCTCTTTCTCGCTGCGTGTCTCAAGTACGAAATGCACGAGCACTAATTTATGCTAAGGCTGTAAAGATCTGGTATGTAACGACAATGTGATTAGAATCCGATGGGAACGGAGTGCTTTATCGACGTAGTAATCTTGGCAATTGTTATCGCGACAGCTAGACGGCAGATTTTTTTAAAATGCGAAACTACTTGAAGGAAACTTCATTTCCTATTGCAAACGATTTCGATTTTAGACTATTTTGTGCATGAAGCGAAAAGTATGCGTGCTCCGTCTCAGTTCGCGTGTACAGATATGTTCATATTATTTTTAATAACACTCTCTATTGAACATATTTTCGCTCGCTAATTAAGTCTCATAACACCAGATGACCAACAGTACTTGGACCCTTGCTTTATTCAAGAGAAGTACTCCATATGTATACTTGTGTCACTTCCTTTCTAATTCGTACCCAACTTAAAAACTGAATAACTTTTTTAATAACGAACAACTTAATATTCGTTTAGAGTAATAAAAACCTTTAGTTTACTCCATCATATTTAACAACAAATCGGTGAAATAAAAAATAGAGAACATGATTTTTAGCTTTTTAATTGCTATTTCGAATAAACATTTGAAACATTCCGCTGGTACGTCTAAGTTATGTGCATGTAAAAAATTTTAATTTTTCTGCTACAGATTACATAGTAAATTTTCTAACTTCAAAGAATATTAAGTTGCTTTGCCAACATTAAAAAAGTTGTTCTACTCAAAGTTATATTAAAAAAGTTATTGAAGCAATTTTGAATATTAATGAGAGTGATGGTAAATATTTAAAAACTCTTCTGTCAAATGAAGTGTTCCGAAAATGGAACACGGTATAAGTAAAGATATAGGCCTACCTAAATACAAATATGTTCTGGATTATAAATACTTGTTATCCTTGCTCGAGCAGCGAAAAACTTACCTGAAACAAAAAATAGAATATCGAGTTAATAAACATGAAAAACAGATTATAATTGGTTGAATAAATGTATTGAATAATTGCATGAATTAAAGAATAGTCTACAAATATAAGTATTCTGCAGTCTTCTCTCCTCTTCATAAATGGGATAATTAAATACAGTTGAAAGCATTTTATGTGATTCTGATATAAAAGTTGATTTAGAATACCGACGTGTTCTGAGATTTCAACTAAAGGAATGATTAAAAGGGATTGAAAGGAATGATTAAACGAAACACGTTGAATAATTGCAGGCTAACAATTTTCACGAATATCTTTCGAAGCATTTTCGTCCGCATTTTTCTTATCGATCCAGCGATTCGCGGAACCGGATACCAATCTGATAAGAATGTTATGAGCAAGTGTATGTAGTGAAAGTTACAAAAGACGTGGTAGTTTATTTGAAATTGCACGGCACGGTAAGGACTGGCAAACACCCTATTGGATATTTTCAAGTTATTCTCCTCTCTAAGAAGTCATTCACGTACGATGCATGCCAGTGCCGATTTTTGTCACTCAATTACAGAAAAAAAAACTCTTGGCTAATCGAATTCCGTTCATAGATTCAGCTTTATGTAAATCAACTTTCGATTTCGTGAAACGGGAAATAAGTGAACATATATTTCCGTATAATAACACAGTGACAAACAAATTAGATAGTAACAGTACAAAGTCCTGTGCTCGAAAATTTTTCGAAGTAATGGCAACATGATGAGGAAATGCGAGTATCGTAAGAAAAAATTCGAGAGCATAAGATGATCAAAATCGGTTTGATTAAAAAGTAGGAAAGCGTCGTTGAAGGATGAGATACCAAGTTCACTGACTCTGTACGATGACTAATACAAAATTAATTACTCGGCCAATAACGTTCCTTTCCAGACGTGTTAATGACGACCCGACTGAGCACCTGGAATCTATGCGAAATTAGAACCGGCTAACCGTAGTTATTGCTAATTACTGGATTGCGAGCTTTTCCACCATTATAAAAAATTTGCATGTAAGGAAATGCATCTGTCGCATATGATCTCCAAAACTACATACAACAGTTGATGTAAATTTCGTATTATGAAAATATACAAAGAAAACATGTGTAGAAATGGATTAGAATTCTCAAAATAAAAAAGAGACGAGCAAAAAAATAACAGAGATAATCAACACAAACTTAGTATACTCTATCAAGTAAACTACAAGCAAAACCGGAAAGCGGTTATAGCAATGGATAAGAAAAGAAAAGGTAAAGTAAGATAACTGAAAAGTGTTCACAGAATAATGATAATTTTATCACATACAACAACTGAAATGATTAGAAATCAGTTGGAAGAAGATACAGTAATCGATTGGAAAAAGAAAAACTAACACGATAAAAGTGAAAGAGCTATAAAAATATTTCATTATCAATAGACAGCGAGGCGATAATAAAAACGAAAGTCGGAAATGAGTGTACTAAACCGTATACTGAATCACCGGGAGGAGGAGCACACAAATGTTGACATACCTCGTGCATTTAATTGTTAGTTGGACTTACATCTACGCTTGCATAGTAATAATCTTTGTCATTGCCTACTTGCGCACAGCTTTCTAGTGGCCGACCAGTACGGTCATCGTGAAAAAATTCGTTAGACAGATAGCACAACGGTACATACGACTGCGCCCGAGTTAAGGTCGTATGATAATTATTCCTTGCAAAATTCGCCGAGAACTCCTTTATTTAACAAACGGAATATCAGTTAGGGTTATCATACACCTTTTTACTCCAGATCCTCTGTTTCAGATCTCAACATTCAGCCCAGGTTTTTTCAAATAAGCAAAAATGTCCAGATTTTTTACTTCCGACATTTTTGCTAGAATTGTTATTTTATACAAGAAAGGAAAACAAATTAACTGTAGAATCTGTCAGTCTTTTACTTGTCTAATATAACTTCCTAAAAATGTTCTCAAAATTCTCAATTACTTAAAATGTAACAATAGGACTAGATAAGTCTTATCAATTATTTGTATAATACATATTATATTTCTGTGGAAGTGAAAATATTAAATATTTATTTTTAACAAGCTAGTTATTTTTATCAGAAAAAAGTTTTGTAGTAATTTACTTTTAAGAATACGACCTCCTTTTATCGTCATTCTTTTCCTATAAAAATGCCTTCCTTTTTTGACAAGAGGTAGATACGATAATCCTAATATCAATAGAAACACTCTTGACTCGCGAGAAGAATAAAATATTCTAGCCCCAGTTTCATTCATATACAATTATGTAATTGGATATCAACTTGACAATGCCCGAATACAGCGCACCGAGATGTATTTGTCTGCAGAACTTCTTTGAGGGGAACTGTACACCCCAAAGATCTCATTGAAAATCGTTTTAGACCGGTCTCGGGGAGCGTCCTCGCTGGCCGTGCTCCGCACCCGTTTAGCATAGAGATAATTCATTATCCGGGCAGGGAACAAGTTCAAGGAGTACCCGTAACGGGTCTGGCCAGCTCGACCAAGATAAAAATCAGGCGAAAAAATGTCGAGATGATTCGATTTCGAAGGGAGAGGAGAGAGCCTCGCGTGAGCTCAATAGACCTAGCGACCGTAGAACGGCTTGGTGCATATCTTTCGCGGACGATCTCATTGTTTCATGAGGTAAGGACACGGAAGCACGCGATCCCCAGCTAATAATACTCAGCATCGGCCTAAACTCGGCTAAAGGATGTCAGACTCGAGGCGACCAGGCATTCGGCCAACCTTCTCTTCTCTCACCGGTTTAAGTCTCTCTAAACTCGTCTTTTGTATAAAATTGTTCGATTGCATTAACGTTTTCACTTGGACATGTTATAATTGAAGAATTGTCTGAAAACGTATAAAACCGTTTTTTTTCTATTATGTAGTGTTGTACAATATATCCAGTAAATCTACCATAGTAATAGAATGATTCTGACACGAAACCATAGAATCGTGATCGCGTTGCCTGCCACTCAAGTGGGTAACGTATCATGCGCCTTACATTTATTATACTTATATACACACGCACACCGTTGTCTCGCGTGTAGCAGACAGAGATAGGAAGCTTTGCAGAATGTCTCTGGTGCGCGCACCTGCGAGATCAGCCGATGGATCGGTTAGGGCTGGAGTCAAGCCATAGATGTACAGTCGCATGAAAAACCGACATGAGAATCCATTTGGAGACTCGATCAGGTTCACCAGATAAATCATCGAGCCGCTTTTTTTTTATATAGGTATCTTTAAGTTGTCTCTTCAATTTCACTAGGATTTTTGTACAACATAAGTCTTTGTAATATCAATTTAAGTAATGAAACCTAAATTACGATATTTTTTAGCTTACAGAAACAGTAGTAGTATAATCCCTACTGTTGTGCATAAAATGCATTCTTTATATTTTCTGCACTTCATCTTTTTCTATAAACGCATAAAATCTTGAACTTTAATACTTTAATGTATTATATTGTACTGCATACGTGTAGCAGCTGTTCTAACGCTTCTTCGTCATGCTCGTTATGAATCATACATTGATCTGTTTTTCCGATTTTAGAATATATATTATTTCTGTTACTTAAAATTATTTCTCTTCTTCCTGATAATCTAACCTGAGCTATCCTTCTTATAACATGAATCGATAATGCTGGTATTATGTTATTCTTACATTCGTTCACATCTATTATAATTTTAAGCTTTCAATGTTTCTATAGCGTCTTGTAAAACGAGTTTATGACTGATGTTCTTGGAAATGAAAGGTACATACGAATGTACGGTTTTTCCCGTAGTTTGTTAAGCGGAATGTTCTGAGAAACAGAATTCATATGAAAAATTAGTCAAGCTTGTGATCTCTTGGTCACAAACATACGTGTTCGAACATGTGATAGATTATTAGCAACCGCTTGTAAAAGGCGGAAACCGATGCCCGGTGAATGTCGAAATTTCTGCGGAACATGAATCCTAGAGTGAGAAGTCCGCGAGGTTTGGGCGAGCAACGCGGTTGCATGTTTTCTAGTAAGATTTGCAAGGAAGAGAGATCCATGTCCTGCAGCCGTGTTATGTAGGCCAGCATGACGATATTGACGGCGAGTCATTAACTGGCCGTCTGCTTCGACGTGTTGAATGAAACCGGATTTTGTCGCAGTTTCTACACTGATAAATCCTTTTTTGCGATCTACACGCATCCTTTCGAGATCACAAACTTCACTGCGAAACTTCCAAAATAATTTCTTCCTCCTTCATCTCTTAAAACCAGAAAAATTTTCGCATGGCACTCGAACTTGGAGACATTTAGATACGATGTTTAAATCTTCATACATGCATCTGGTGTTGCATGACAAGTTGTGTTTATTGTAATGCCTACAGCTTCTTGTTCCGTTACATGAGTTAGAATTTCGACTTTTAGCCCAACATCTTTCCATCAAATGAACGTATACAACTTTATGCATACGAAATTATTTATAGAGGATAAAGAGCGGATAACTATGCAAAATAAAATATTTATGATAAGTATTTAAAAACTGTGCTTTGTCATTCAAACATTGTACTATAAATTCTGCTTTTGATATTCTGCATATTTTTGTACATACGGTATATATCTTCTGTACATTGAATTTCTCTAAAAATCCATAAGATCTGCAATTTAATTGATCAATCGAATTATTCTAAATTACCATAAATTTTTATACGCGAGTACTATAAAATGAATCTGTTAAATCTAACTATACGCAAACAATTGCACACGCGAGGAATCTAACAAAGTGAAAACCTGACGATTGAACGTTCTAAACGTATTCCCTGGCTAAGCGTGGACGTGCGTACGCTGGATACGGACAGCGTGCGCTACGTATTCGTGGTATGCGAGCAATCATTCTATTCCAACCATACCGAGTTCTGCGTCGGGTCTTGAATTATTACGTTAATGCGAGCGTAGTCAGGACCCTAAATGCCGGTAATAACCAGCGACACGTGGATGAATCGGAACGTTCCTAACTTGAGATTTCTACTTTGACAGTTTTAATTAAATTCTCGAATAACAGAATTAGATCTAGTTGGCGACGAATTAATTTCAAACATTAGCTGAACGAATTGATTACACCTATATATTAAGAAGTATATGTACTTCCTTATGTCTACAAATTCATTGTAAATGCCATTAATTTAATTACCATGTTGTTGTCAACCGTCACCACTCGAATGGTTGACTGTTATTTATAAACATAACGATAATTACAACTCACTGTTCGTATTTGTTAATTTTTACCGAATCATTTGTTCGAGCAACTGTGTGTACATACGATATAATACTATCATATCATTCATCTTTTTTATTCACTGAAATCGAAGAAATTAAATCTCACAAATATCGAAAATCGTGTATCAAAGAATTCGTGTCAAGACTCTTTTATTTTATAATATCAAATACTAATTAACTCTTTACTAAAATTCCAAACTGTGTGTTTTATAAATTATCTCATACATGGATGCGATCAAAATAAATTTTGATTGAAAAAAGAAGTTTTCTAAAGTAAGAATTCAGATTAGATTGCTGCTCCGCGAACACTTGTAATCAATCTTTGAATTATCTTATTTTATTATTTATTACAATAATTGCAATGTAAAGCAGTATCCGTATTTCTAGTAAACTCCGAATGTACATGCGAAGTATGATAATTCTATTGGAAACGAAGTAAAACACAGAAGGAGATTAGTATGACACATCATTAACATAAACAACAGCATGGATCATTTCCAAGTGACTCATTTCCGACGAGACGGATGCATATGTTTTCCTTCTTCTTCAGAGAATATTTCTAAAAATTCTGTCTCTTATCTTATCAATTAAATAACTTCTATAACAAAAATTTTAACGAATTTACAATAAATCTCTTGATAGTATACGGCAATAAAAACTTAGATTAATCGCAGATCGTTATGACTGCAGGTAATGTCAGAAAAGATTCGCGTAGAAGAATTCTTGAGAAAATGTCAGTGTTCAGAGGCAATCAAATTGTTTAGCATAAAAATAGAGGTAGATTTCTTAAGCGCTGGATTCAGCTGGAGGTCTTTTTAGTACAAAGATACAATCACTGTATCGTGATGAGAAAGACTGAACCAAGGAAAACGGAATGGATTCTTCTTTCACTATCGACGAATCAAGGTCCCTGCCCGATTGTTAGCATCTCTTTTATTTTCAGTATTATCGATTGTATAATATACTTCACGGAACAATTGTTGCTTGATTACTTATAACTCCAAGAACCCCAGTAAAATTACTATTATTCTCTTGTGCTTTGCACGTAATTTAATAACAGTAATTTACAAGTTACTATTAAAAAGTTACAAATCATACACTTTTCTATTTTCTTTGAGATTTTGGTAAATAGCAATTTTGTTCACTTTTCTATTACATATCAAGCGGTAAACGAAATCCTTCTAATATTTCAAAGAAAAGCTACTCGTTTGATCCGACGTTAAAGAAGTTATTCTTTTTTGAAATTTGCCTGAACCTTAATCAGACTCAGAGTATGTAATTATGGAATGACTTAAGGTACGATGTGGTAAATTGAAACGACTACATAAAAGATGCGATGATTCCTTGTTCGAAACGAGTTTAGAAGAAGCTTTTATCTATTAATAGGTCAAGATTCTGGTTGGAAAGTAACCATTGTTGAAAAGAAAATTGACAATAGCTACTCGTCACATTCATGAAAAGATCTTCAAGCTAAATATCTTTCGAAATAGGTTTAACTTAATACCCTGTTCACCCCTTAACTGAACGAGCCCTTCGTTCGCATAATTCGATTGAGAACTGTTTCACAACCGGAAGGGAAAAATGAGATTAATCTCGGTTCGGTGTATCGTTGAAATTTCCGGGTGTTCGTACTCGGCTACTGGCGAAGGGAGAGAGAACCTTGCAGCCGCTGCAACCGCAAATAATCGATATCCATGCTGCGTCTATTCTCTTCACCCTACCTGGGTCCTTCCACCCTTCGCCACCTTGTGCGAAACCACCCTCTCTTTTTCTCTCCCTCCCTCCCTTTTGTTTCTATATTTTTCTTGCCCGCCGGCTCTATTTTCCATCTTCATTGCCAGAAACTTCAGTCGAGCCACCCACGAAACTTTTTCTGCAAAGCTCTCCTAATTAAAAAACCTCTTTTTCACATTTGAGCATGTTCGTTCGCAATTATTTTTGCATAAATAAAATTTCTATTTTCTGCAGATTATAAGAAGACATTATTCAAACAAAAATGTAAACTAGAAAAATCGCTTTCAAAATCGTAAGATACGAATTGATATAAACGATCTATGAACGAGCCTGAAGAGGTCGCGAATAAAACAAGAGGCAAATGCAATTGTGACTGAAACAAATCGATCCAATTATTGCTAGGAATTCTGTACGACAATTGACAGAACACTACCCGAGCAAGTCGTGTTCAAAAATCTAACGCTACAGATTTTTATTCGCTCGGAAATTGAGATGATAAGAAAAGAATATCGTATAGGTTACATGATAAATATAGTTTTTAATTATCTAAGCATAATGTTATGCCTATGATCGTTGAGTCGTAGTCAAAGGCAGTCTTGAAATGTGATACTATCGTGAGTAACAGAGTTTAGCGTTCACTACAACTCTGCGATACCTAACTATTATTAGTATTTTATGATCGAGTAAGTTTTACTTGTAGGAAACGGAAGAAACAACGTTAACATTTTACTGAATACCTCTCCTAACACGTCGTTTTGAATAGAAACAGATAGTTTAAAACGGAACGATTGTTATGAAGTTTGAACCAGTGGAAAAATAAAAAGAATGTTCTGGTCATGCGTCGCAGCATCGATTTTAGCGGCTATTAAACGACGAAAGAATTTTATTCACTCGAAGTCTTAACAATGGTTAAGTGGACTTCGTGTATAGGTAAGTGTAGTGTAACACCAATATGTTATCGAATTAATAACTATTGGCTACGAGAAAGCTTCAGGGATGGCAAAAATATCCTGAGCAGCCATCGGCAATCTCAGTGGCTGCCTACATCCTCTATCGCTCGAGTAACGTGCGGCGAAGGTTCGAGGGTCTCCGAAAAATGACCATAGCTAGTTACAAGCAATACCTTGATCTGCGCAAAGAGGCAAAAGGGTCAACAACTAAGTTTATGGCTCCGGGGAAACAGATGTAAGCAATAAAAAATATTCAATAAGAAGTAATGACCCCTCGGACCTTATTGCTGCTACGGGTAAACTATTAACAAGCCCCAAAGCTAAACAGTTACACAGTAGTATCTACAGTACGAAGATCACCTTTGTCCCTTCTAAAATCTAACATGCTCCAACACGTGCTATCAGTAATAAAAATAAAGTAATCGAATGTTATATATGGCTAGATTGTTTAAATTAATAATAGTTAATAAATATTAGTTTATTATAATACAGTTAGTAAATAAAATTAAACTAATAATAAATTAGCGTTCGTGATAGTTATGGACCTGAAGCATAAATAAACTATGCTATCATTATATTAGAATTATTCAACATTAGACCATTCAACTTAAACTCTTTTAGATATTTTTGAAAGAATTGCTATGAGTTAGAGTTACGAGGTAATAAGCAAGGTTTTAAAATTCTCTATTTCAGCCGTTACTGGAAATTCATCCTAACTATTTATGCTTCTTGTAGATCGGAAACTACACATTTCAACATTTAAAATACAATTAAGTCTATCGATCCAATATTAAGAACATTATCTCATCTTTAAGTGTGCCTGTATATTAATGAGTAGAATGTGAATTTTTGTGCAAAATAAAGTATGTATAGTACCAATCTTAATATTATGTATTTAATAAACATAATAACATCCATTATGTGTCTAAGGCTTTCTATATTTTTATCCAAAGGAGATCCTGGATAACAACATATTTAACTTTAGATAGAGAATTTGAAAACGAATAGGAAATGTACTGAAGAGATAAGACTGATATCTGTCGATATTTATGCATTCAATTTACGTGGATTTCATTGGGAATGAAGTGAAAAAAAAATATCTTACATAATGATTACATTCCTTCTTTCAATAGTTGAACACTACAGTGGCAGATTAAATTGATTTGCATAGTATCAATTTACCGTTGGTAACACTGTGGAGAACAGCTGTTTGCACGTCAATCCGTTTGAACACATTTACCGTGCGATAACCTTTCCAATGACTACATTTATTTGCAATGAACAGGTTTCAAAAGTGCATGACACATTGGATCGTCGATATCGTTGACGACCATACAACATTCTGACTACGACACATACTTAATACATCTACGATCACGAGTCTCAAATTAAAAATTTATAACCGCTGCTATATTCCAACTCTCGTAAAAATGCTGCTTGATATCGTAAAAATCTTGCAATTTATATAACACTAAGAACTGTATAAAAATTGTCATTACATGTCACTGAAATCTTACGATTAAGTTGGCTACCCTGACAAGTGCTAGGTCGAATTTCAATGTGCAGATTAAGAGCGCTTCCGGATAGCGGCTCAATTTCGCTTTCACAACCAACTAAATGTCTTATTAAATAATCAGTAAGATCTAATTACGCGGTAAAAAGAATGTACTGATAATAATAGAGATACGTATTCATTTCTAGTTCGCTATTTACGAAGAGATTAATCATGTGAAGGAGAGAATTTAAAACAGAAACAAGAAATTTCGATGTTCTTTTGTCTCACAGTTACATTTCTAATCAAGTGATTAAGTACTCCATAGAGATAAGCAGTCACTTGTTCAATATCAAAATTACCGTATCATTTGTTCTTAACATTTTACACGTTACATTCATACAAATTTGATGGACTGAAAAATATGCATACGTATGAAAATATTGGGTATGAAAAGTGTAGCAATTGAAAGTAGGTAGAGAACAGGAAGAGACGGCAAGAGTCTGCGCAGAACGCCAGGACCGTATGCATAAGAATAAGAGCCCGTGGTGCACCATAAATTCAGGAAAAAAAATTTAATTTATCAAAATGACAGAAAAGAGAATATACGGAAGTAGAAAATTAATGATCGAAATAAAATATTGATCGCACGATTTTTAATGTTATCTCTCGTACCAATTCCAAATGTCAATACTTAAAAAATATAAGATAATATACGAATAAAACTACTTTCATTTTAATTTTTGATAAACCTTATCCGATTCATCATTCGTGCTTCACGTGAGCGCTCAGATCTACTGCCTGAATCATGAATCATCACTTTGGAAACCGGTAAAACAGAAGCGCGTGGTGTCCGTGAATTACCCTGCTTGGATACAGAGCAATAGATACGAAAAGACAGGAATAGAACAATAAAAAAAAAAGAAAGAGTATGCGAATGATGGAAGTCGAGACACCGAAGAGAAACAGAAGGCTGATTCATTACCGAGAAGACAAAGCCGCATTTCGTGCCGTAAATCTAGACGCTTTATAGATAAATTCTTCGCGGATTACGACGCGAATGAGCAAATATGAAGAGAGAAAGAAAGACCGAAAGGAAGAAAGGAAGGTAAGAATACGCGAAGACGGCCGAGAGAGGTTAAGGTGGGGGAGAGAAAGAGGAGACTGGGTGGGGCAGCAGACGCCCCGCGGCAAACTGTCAAACTACGCCGGTTCCGCAAGGTTCGTGGCCATCGGCCGTCCCCATGGTAATGCCTACGTTTTCCGCGAGCATGCATACACGCGCAAGTTATGTACGCACACATACTTGCCGGGAGGAGGCATGGAGGAGAGAGGGTTCCGATGCGGGAAACGACGACCGGCACGGATTGATCCGACGAAGGAAACGCGAAACAAATGAATGACAGAAAGGATTATTACTTTTCTCTACTCACCATCATCTTATAGTTGAGCTTCCTTGGCGCGGCTACGTTTTCCATTCTCACGGACATGTTTGCAGTGTTATCGCTCGTGGCGCCTGCTCGAAACGATACCGTGTCGTCGTCGGTCCTGTATTACTACGAGCAATGGCACGTCTCTCTCTCTCCCTCTCTCTGTTTCTTCTCTTATTCGTGACTGTATACGTCGCCGCCGGTTTCTCTGGTCTTTGGTGTTGCCAAGAGATCGGCGTCACCCACGTTTTCGTTATCTCCCGACACTGGTTAGATGCAGAAGAGAAGAACTCACACACAAGCACGGTCACGAACGAATTTGCACTCACCGATCGGCCGATAAAACCGGGGTGGCAGCAGAGGCAGAAAAAGAGCGAGGAAGAAAGAGAGAGGATGGATAGCCGTGGGTGAAACGGTTCGGTAAAATCGAGGGGGGTTCATCCGGAGGGGAGGGGGGAGGGGATACAGCTAGGACGAGGCGTACGGTGCACGGTACCTATGGTTATGGACACAAAAGGGACACGATAGCCGGTCGGTATGGTTTTAACACCGACGAAACCCGATGCGACAAGCGCAACGATAAATCACTTTGCAAGAATGAAAGAAGGAGAAGAAGACGGTTGGACGATCTGGACAGAGCGGGAGAAGGAGAAAGAGAAAAGAGACACGAGGGGTTGAGAGGAGAAAATGAGAGAGAGAGGGGGAGAGGGACGTGGTGTGTGCGGCTTTCTGTGCAGTGACCGAACCGTACACGCGGTATGTACTACGTAAATGTATCGAAGGAGGGAGCGAGAAGGAGCGAAGGAAAGATGAGGAAAGAAGGGAGTAGAGAGCTGAACCGATGGCGATATGAGACGGATGTCGAGTGTCAAGAGGGTGTGTCGGCTATACACTTCACTTGCTACTATCAGTCGAACACTTCTCCACGTCGTAACTTGTTATTAAAACACGCACCACACCGAGAGAGAGAGAATATATATATATATATATATATATATATATATATATATATATAACAGAGGCTAGGGGATATGCAGCAGCACCGAGCTGATGCGACTACGCGAGATTATCACCTACTTCGCTGTCGTTTTCAGCCTCAGTGGCGGCCACCGTTGCGGTACAATCGTCCTTATCCACCACCTCGTTGCCGTCTTCGTCGGGATTGTCCCCTTTGTCGTTGTCTTCTCCTCTTATTCGTTCCGCTTTGTTTTATCCGCGTGACCACCGTATCCACACCGATTCTGCTCCCCTTCGGTTTCCTCTATTGTTTCACGCTTAGGTCTTCCAGCTAGTCGCGAAAAATTTCTCCTCGTACCTTTTTCGTTCTATTCGTCGTCGTCGTCGTCTTCTCTCGTCGCCCGTTATATCGCGCGTGGCCTCGCACACTTTTTCTACTATCGTACAAATCTCCACAGAGCACTACTAATACAGCATGTTACAAAAATAGAGTTTGTGTTCCCTTAAATAAAATAAATGTACAATTAATTGTTACTTGTGATTAGGAAACATTTAGTGTATGTGTTGTCTTGTAGGTAGAGTCTAAGCTACTGCCCGGCGAGGTTCGCCCATCTTGCCCGAAACTAACGAGAGTCGCCGCTTGGAGTCGCTGCTACCGGCACCACCGACGTGGGGCTCCGGCGGCCGCACCTGTCTGCACAACCGCCACTCAACACACGCTCACCCTACCACGGTTACACGGCCCATATCTTACGAGCCCGTCGAGCGTGACGAAGAGGCAACGAACGTTAACGTGACACGTGCGACGAAGACGAAATCGGCTGCCTAAACTGAACGAACCAGAGGGCTATGATCACCGCAGTTTTCTCCGACGAGTTTCGGCGCGGCGCAGTTGGCAGGCATGCGAGCGAACGAGCACCCGAGCTTCGACGGAGAGCGCTAACAACAGTAGCTCGTGAAAGACGAGGATCAAAAACGAAGGACGATGCGAGGAAAGAGAATGAAAAAAGAGGAGAGAGAAACGGCGGACGACAGACAGTGGCGGGTGGTGGTGCGCTCACCCCCGCAAACGCACGACCCTTCACGATACGGCAATAAACGTGTGCACCATATGCCCCTCTTATATAGAAATCTACCTGAGATAGCACATCACTGTCTGTCTCGTCTCCTTGCCTGTCGCCCCAAAAGACTAAACGAGAGAAACGTTGTATTATGATCTCTCTCTCTATCTCTATCTCTCTCTGTCTCGCTTTCGTTTCGTAAAACGAGATCGATTCTTTTGGCCCTTTCGTTCGCTGCCCGACGGAGCTTCTTTCGCATCTTCTCGCGGGAGTCCCGCGTTATCGATCGTGGAACGACCTCACTCACTTCTCCTACTCCCTCGAGGTCAGGAGAGGAGATTTTCCTACCCCTTTTTTCTTATGATACTTACTTAGTCATTTCTGTCTCGGTCATCGACATCGTTTCTTATTTACGGAGATGCTAGATCAAATGCCTAATCTATTACAAATCGAACACAACGTGTTATAGTAGCTGCCCTTGATCGATATTCCACTCGCAATTTTTCGTCTAGCCTCCGTACTGTAGCAGGTAGCTGTTGCCATCTCTCGCTCCCTCTCTCTCTTAGCATTTTATGACCGTATACCGTCCATAAAAGATTTTACATTTACAATTGCAGATTCTTCACCATTGGCGTAAAAATTAGCAAAATTCTATCGTGTCTTGAAGGAATATATTTCATAGAGTACGAAAAGAGAAAGTGTGTATGTGCGTGTGGAAGAAAATCATCAATGTATGTCGCACAGTCAATCATATTCACCAAAGTTATGATCGTCTGTGATCATACAAATATAATGATAATGACTTTACTTCCAATTTGTTGGGTACTTTTAATCGAAACTTCGAGCAATAATTATTAATTATGTTTGCCTTGAGATTCTGACAGTTATTCTATATCTAATAGACAATAAATAATTACACGAACTATCGTTGGCTCAAGTGAAGTTCACGAATTCGAACTAAGCCATGAATGTCCGCCTGTCAAAATCCCGTTTACGCCGGTTTTCCCAAGTTCCCCCAAATCCCAAGTTTCCCTGGTAAGGACCCATTTTTATTAGTTTCGTGGAATCCTGACTAATAGCCCCCATCATAATTCTAGAAAATGACAAACTAATAACGTTGTAAATTTCATAGGCTGTTTGGTCCTTAAATTGCGAGTTTAAAAGCGTCACGTGGAAGCGACCAAGGGGATCCAACGGCTTACCCATTAACATCCGCTGGCCGTTTACCTGGATTTGTCTATCTGCAGATCGTAGTGTCGTCTCTTCGATGAACAAGAAAGCAGGCCACTTCGTTTTGACCGATGTCTTTTCTTGTATCTCTCCGTCTTTTTCTCTCTTATTCACGGCGAAGTCACGGACAAGGTCAAGGCCGTTGGCCTTCATTTCTCGACATCCTCCACAACCTCCTACGAGCACGGTCTCTCTCTCTCTCTTTCTCTCTCTCTGTTTTTCTCGTCTAGGTTCTTTCTAATCTTACACATTTACTGTGATACGTAACATCTAATGAATATTTGATGACATACTAGTTCTCCTGTCAAGATAATTCAGTCATTTGACGTTCCTTTATACATTCGTTTATGGAAAAAGTGTTTGTTGCATTTTTCACATTAATTTATTATTATTCTGACACATTAAGAAAATTATACAATTGGAATTTATAACTGACCGCGAAATCCGAATGTTAGTCATCGTTGTTTGAATGGCAGTGTCTCATGGGCGATTGAAACAAAAATGTCCCGTGCAGAATGAACGGTTTCATCTGGTCGGCTCGTTCTACTACGCGCGGAATTGCACGGAGATGAGAGGACGGCAGCCACTCAGACATTCCGTTGCTCGTACGAACAGGTTTCCTACCGATTGCAGAAAAAAAGCACTTAGCCCTGAGTAAGTTAAACAAAGTTATTCGCGGAGAATCGATACATCCGATTTTCGCGTGGGAAGAAAGAAATCCGTGAACAGTTCTTGATCTCATTTTCTCCTTATACCGAGTGATTTTCCGATATACCGAGTGATGATTGTCAATGTTACTGAAAACTCAACGTTAAGCTAAGTGTTCCAATTCCCATTAACGTCAAAATTTCTATTTACTGATGAATTTTTTACAATTTTGCACGTTATCTTAGAATTACAGGAAAAGAAGCCAGTGGTGTAGAGATATATGTATTAT
>SHCU01000003.1:2139326-2174934 GCA_004307685.1 Ceratina australensis
TTCGCGGAGAATCGATACATCCGATTTTCGCGTGGGAAGAAAGAAATCCGTGAACAGTTCTTGATCTCATTTTCTCCTTATACCGAGTGATTGTCAATGTTACTGAAAACTCAACGTTAAGCTAAGTGTTCCAATTCCCATTAACGTCAAAATTTCTATTTACTGATGAATTTTTTACAATTTTGCACGTTATCTTAGAATTACAGGAAAAGAAGCCAGTGGTGTAGAGATATATGTATTATTTTAAACTTACAGAAGAATAAATCAGTGAGTAGGTATTGTGACCGAAATTAGGACATTTGTCTTACTTACGGAGACTACAAATAAGTATTAGGTGCACATACTTGATGATTATGCCTATGTTACTCAATGCACATTGATGCACAGGTCGTTAAATGGGTTTGCTTCCATTCTGAAATGTTGCAAAATGATTAGATGAGTGTCATGCCGTTTAAAGAAATTTCAGACGGATACGCCAAAATTCTCTAGGGGCACTCGGGTCAACAGGAAGTCAAGGCCACGCGGTCAATTGCCCCGCGATCCGTCGCCGTTATAAATAGATACGAGCGGTCGGTATCTACGCATCTATTTGCACGCATGCTGTAAAATTCGAATCGGAGTTATTCCGACCGGAATACTTACAGACGGTGCTCGCTTTCACCGCACCTTTTTTTCATCGTCTCAGAATTCATCCATTGATAAAGTGCCATGTAATGAACGTATCGATCTTTCAATCCCCTAACTGTTTATTCCTATTAATACCTTTAATGAAAGGGGCTAGTTTCTTTCGAGTGCAATCGCCACCCTTTCGAATAAAAGGCATGAAGAAAATAGAGAATAAACCTTCTAGTTTTTATGTTCTGGCATGCTTAACAATAATATATATAATAATATTTCGTTCCTCTGAGATCATTTCATGCGAAAGTAAGTTAGTACATAATTTGACATTTGGAGCAATCTCATCAGAATGCGTTGTTGGGACGAAATGTCGATTGGATGTTATCACAGAAAGGGAGAGATTGTGCGAAAGGAAGCAGTTCCTATGAAACAAGAAGAGTACTTATTGATCCGATACGTGGTGGATGTACCGAGCATGGCTTGCAAATGCCATCGGCCACGAAAACTACATGTAACCAGTGCCAATTTACTCTCTTTGAAGTCGAATTATTATGCAAAGCCTATGCATGCTGACCCTTGTGAAAAGAGCCATCAAATAATTAAATGAAGTAAATCCATTAAGAGCGTGAATTATTTTGCATTCGTTAGTAGTGCGATGTGCAAAAATGTTTAATAACGTTTTTTGTAATATTCCAAACTTTCGTAATGTCAATTGAAATTGGTACTTTATTCCTAAATGTTTCGTTAAGAAGTTATTACACACGCTTTTTGATCTCATTAATTGCTTTGAATTGTTTTTTTGCTACGTAAACGGGATCGATTGATAAAAAGTGCAGCACCGCAGAGAAATTCAAGGGGAATAACCCTGTACCACCCTATACAGAATATATAATCTCGAGGTCATTGCCCGAACGATCTTTGGGGGTTCCACCATGCCCGGAATGAGGGTGAGGTAACTCAGAATACTGGCTAGATATCGACCACTTTCGCTCAGAAGCTAAAAAACAAAGATGCACAAATCAAACATTTCTGCATGTGCTAATTGTATAAAAATTTAAAAGAAACGTCAGTGTCTATTTTCATCGACGTTCATAAAATATTGCATCTGTCTGTTTCTATTTATCTTATCCCACTTTTCACATATCAATGACTTTGTAGAATATGCCCGTTTTATTAGAATTAGAACAAATTATCCAATTTGCGTCGATGCCATTTGTTTCCATATGGGTGTACATCTACTCCATTGATAAGAAGATAAAAAGACAAGTACATATAATCTCCAGCTGGGTTTGCTCTTTATCCAGGAGGCAAGATTAATCGCCAGGAAAACATATATCGGCCTTTCTTCTATACGAGACGGTCAGAGAGCGAGATACAGACTTGGATTCGATCTTTTTCGACAAGACGTGAAGATGATGAAAGAGGCGAGGACGGAGGAAGATCCGTGGAGAGTCTTACGGGTTAGGTGGGGAGAGGGAGGGAGTGAGAGACAGGATAAGGGTTGTTCGACGGGTGGCCGTGTCTTTTGGGGCAGTGGCCCTTGCTGCGATGCCTCCGAGGGTGAGAAGGGGCAGACGAGGACCTACGCGTTATTGAGCGAGCATTTCCCACAAAGCGCAGACGAGGGCAACCACCCCGTAGCGCTGCGGCGCGCAGAGTTCTCTACTCTCGCTCTCTTCCTCCTCTTCTCATCTCTCTTTTTCACCCCCTGTTTCTCTGATCGTTCGATCTCTGTCTGCTCTCCGCATTTCCACCATTCCCATCTCCATTTTTATCTTTTTCTTTCGCATCTTTTTTCCCTACATCCCTCTTCCTCCTCGCACCCTTTCTCTGTATCCCTTTCCACTTCGGTACGTACGCCTGTTCATACATATATGCACACATATTTGTATATATATGCTATATTTTTCTCATTCTTGTCCTGTCAACGTACAGACCCTTCGTCCCTGCAAATTTCTCAACGCCAATAGAAACCTTAACATATGCATTAACTTTATTAAG
Organism: Ceratina australensis; assembly: GCA_004307685.1. Taxonomy (NCBI): domain Eukaryota; kingdom Metazoa; phylum Arthropoda; class Insecta; order Hymenoptera; family Apidae; genus Ceratina; species Ceratina australensis. The sequence continues at coordinate 2,141,946 of SHCU01000003.1, forward strand.
AGAAAGAAAAACTCCGATCCACCCTCCTTCCCTTTCTTCCCTGCCCTCATCTCGTTTTAATTTCTTAATGGTAAATCATTTCGACTTCATAGGTTTTGTGAGGTTACTATTGGAATGTCAGAAAAGTTCGCACCAGGAAAGATCTGAGTATATCACAATGATCGTTCTCGTTAGGATGATATAGGGAAAGCCAAAGTACTCTCTTTGTGATAAATAAAGAATTTTAGTATTTATTATCAGAGTGATTGGAAACAAGTAATATACGTATATATTCCATGGAGAATTTAATTTTGCTCTGATTCTCTGAAAATTATTCAAGTACGTAAATGCTTATTTTTTACTATTTTTAGGAATAGAGTTTTCAAAGTTGCATTAAAGATAGAGAAGGAGCGTGGAACAAAATGGCACGTGTATAAATCAATAAATCAATAATTGTATATAAAAATTAAAATGCGCTGCCTTTAAATTTTCTATAAAAATTGGAACGAATTTTACAACGTATAACAATCATTAATGCCTTAAACAGGTCTGTTCCATAACTGCGTACCTCGTTAATCTTTTTGTTTCCGTTTATGCCCCTCCCTTTTCCCACGAATTCCTTAGTAAAAATCATACGGTCCTCAAGGAGAGAACATTACTATTTTGAAATACATACCGTCATTATAAAAACTTTCAGTTTATCATTTTATGAAGTATTATTTAAATAATTATTTGTTAGTTTGACTATTAAAAAGAGAATATGAATTCTTAGATTGAGTAGGCTAACAAAAATATATTTAACTGATTGTTTTCTATCATGAAGAACTGGGCTTAAGTAGATTTAGTATTTTTCTCACTGCGACGAAAGAAGTTCAATATCGTTATTCTTAAGCTTTTTTCGAGTCGGCTAAAATCGATGAGTACTAACCCCTGTGAAAACATAAGGGAAAGGGAAATGGATGTATCGATCTCACCCCTAGGGACTTGGTGGGATTAGGACATCGCGGTAGCCACCCACGACGGGCCATGAAGCACCATGCAGTAACGGAAGAAGAACCACGTAACCCTTAGCAATATACTGCGATGGAAAATTTCCGTACGCATCTTTGAATCCTGTTTTTAAATATTTCTCTGCACGTTTTTGAAACATAATACTTTGTGATCTATTGATCAACCCTGCTTAAAATTGATTCACATACTTCTTTTACAATTATTTCTTAATTACGATACATTTATTAATGTTTTTGTAAATCATATTAATAACATATAACTTCGCATATTTTCATCTTAAAAGAATAATTATTTAGTTTAATTGCAACGGTTGGCAATTAAGATTTAATTTTTTATTCGTATTTGACTAATTATAAGAATGAAATTAATTTAATTGTCTTAATTGAAGGAAACTCGAATTAATGATTCAATTTTAATTATTAATTAAAGTAGATACTAAATGTAAATTGTGATTTAGAAAAATTTAATCATTAATTGTCAATGCGGTAGTTAAAAAAATCTGTAACTTTGTAAAGAAGTACTTGCATTCTACTCATTTGAATATCAATGAATTCTTCGGAATATCGTATATAGAAATATTGTTTATCCTTTTGGAAATAATATTGATTTTTTGGAGGAAGCACAATTCGTCCCTGCAGTATCAAGCATCCAATGACGCAACGTACCACCCTCGACTTTCAACCTGCACCCTCTGCGTCACACCGTCAGACCCATCCTGTTTCCGCATACCACGTGCCCTCCACTTATATCTATCTCTTAGGTCGTTGATCTGCGAGTTTTATATATTGCATGATAATCTACAATAAATTTCTGCTTAAACATAATCGTTGTTTAAAAATTGAACGATCGTTTGTATTTCCCAAATCTTCTATTGAAATACTCGTCAAGTATCATATTTATATGTGAGAATAAAACTTGTAACTGGTGTTTTATTAATTTTTTTCATTTATCTTTCAACTTTTTATTCGTAACAGCTAGTCTTGCATTTCTTTGAGTCGCTGTCGTAGCAGCTTCTTCCTATGAGAGTTCATGTTCCATTTAACGATAGAAATGTAAATACGTGATTGAAAGATTGCGTTATTCGAAAATGGAGGATTCGGTACCTGAACGAGATGAGTTCAACGAAAAGAGACCACAATTTGGTAACAGAGTTCTCTCTGACAATGACAACGTATTTCAACACAATGCATGGTATTTATTAATAAAAATTAATTGACAGAGAGGTTTCATTATCCTAACCTACGAATAAAACAAATATTTATTATGTTTTCATTAAATCAGTATATCATTATTTTTATTTAAAGGGACAATGTTAAGTGGGATGAAGAGCAACAAAACTTGGCTCAGCAAAAAGTTAATGAAAATTCGACAATAATTTTGTCCGAAGAGAAAATTCAAGAATATGAATGTAAAGCTGACAAGTATTGGGACAAGTTTTATGGAATTCATGAAAACAAGTATGCAAATGATTCTATAATTTAAGTGGTAAAAGTCATAATAAGTCACATTTTTTAATTTAAAAGTTCAAGAAATGGTACAGTAGTTATCTATTAGATATGTTCAATGGGATTACCAGATGCACAACTGTTGAGTAGTTGTATGCTAACTGCTGGTGGTCAGTTATAACTTTTCAATAAGTTCAGTAAAACAGGGTACAAAATAGGAATTTATCAGTAGACTTCAAATCTTATGTCTTTATAAAGAAACTGAATATGCAGAAAATATAAAGAATCTAATGCATTCAAATATATATAAAATATCACAGATTGAATGCATATCACAATGTACAGTTTATAAAAAAATTCTATTTATAGGGTAATTTTCAATTTGAGGCCATAAATGTATTTTGCATAAGAATTCTTGGTCTATTACTTATATCATTATGTCTCTTATACCCTCAGTTAATTTAAAGCATATAAGATAATATTCCTTTTTAATGTTACAGGTTTTTTAAGGACAGACACTGGTTATTTACAGAATTTCCAGAACTAGCTCCTGCTACTGTGAAACAAAATGTTGAACAACCCCTAAGATCTGTAAGTGAAAATACAAACAAGGATGAACAAAAGTCTCATATACAAATTCTTGATATACCCAGCAAGGGTAGTAGCAAAATCCTGGAAATTGGCTGTGGCGTAGGAAACACAATATTTCCCATACTTTTATATAACACAGATCCAAATCTGTTCATATATTGCTGTGATTTTTCTACGAAGGCGATAGATATATTGAAACAGAATCCTGCTTATGATACATCTAGGTATAAATAACATTTTAAAATAGCATGCAATGATTAAAGTAATCGAGATAAAATTTGTATCTGCTTTAAAGGTGTAAGGCATTTGTACTTGATGCAACCAAGGAAAACTGGGAAACACCTTTTGAGCTTGAGAGTTTAGATATTGTTGTCTTAATATTTGTGCTCTCAGCTGTGCATCCTGACAAGTATGTATATATTTTGTTACATATAAAGACTGTACCTTTTGAATTGAACCACTCAAATATCTATGAAAGTATTAATGACTAGCCTCTTCTGTCGCGACTTTAACGTTTTCCCTATTGTAGTCGAAGTTACTATGTAAGGAGGTAAAAGGAATAGTGGTATAATTTATTTTGTTGGAATTGAAGGATTCCGGAAATACACAGCAATTGTAACATGTTAACGTACCTATATCGTACTGTTATTAGTTTATAAAAAAGAGACAATAACTTTTCTTTAAACATATTAGTAGTCACAGTGCAATTCAGAACTTGATCGGCAAAGTACCTTACAGAGTTTTTACTAGCTCATATGTGAGTTTAAAAAGTATTGTTTCCCAAAGGTCTTTTTAATGATGTAGCGATTTTTATGAAATTTATGGAAAAACATTGGAACATTCTAGACTAAATAAACTACTCTTAATTTCCTTTCACAATCTCTTTGAAAATATTTAAGTGGGTTGATAAAAATGAAATAACTGAGATTATATTGGTAACAAAATAATTGTAATATTCTCACAGAATGAAGCATGTTATAGAGCAAGTTCATAAATACTTGAAACCAGGTGGTTTAGTATTATTTCGTGATTATGGAAGATATGATTTAGCTCAATTAAGATTTAAAAAGGGTAGTTGTCTTGCAGAAAATTTTTATGCCCGTGGGGATGGAACTAGAGTATATTTCTTCACACAAGGTACTTCATTTAATAAACTATTATTGATTGGGTACTTTCAGTGGATTCAACAATTGCTCAACAAGTTGGGAACTCAATACCTAGCAATAGATTGAGAATTCTTATGAAGCATATGTTCATGCACACCATTTAAAAAATATGCTAGAAAGAGAAATATTTTTATCATTTAAAAATTGATATGTATATAATCTTTAATATTCCCTATATTTGCATGTAGTACACGTATTTTTTTTGTTTTCCGCATACTTAGTTTTTTTGTAATCTCCTGTATCTCATTCTGCTTCATTTACCATTGGATGTATTAAAAAGGTGTAATTGAGCGCATTCAGCATAAAATCATTACTCAACGGTTACGCAATTGTTAATATATGCATACTACTGAATGAACCCATTATACATATATGTCGACTTATATTAATTGGAAAAACTTACAGAGGAAATTAAGGAGTTATTCACAAGCTGTGGCTTTACAGAACAACAAAACTTGGTAGATAGGAGATTACAAGTTAATAGAGGGAAGCAACTGAAGATGTATAGAGTATGGATCCAAGGCAAATATAAAAAATAAATAAACGAACTGCACCAAAATAATGTACTCATTTTTATTTGAAAACCAGATACACTATAATCTTTTGAGATTTATACAACATAATAAAATGAATTTTTGTGCCTTTATATTGAGAAATTACTCTTATGCAAAAATTACATGGAGTGTCTGACACTTACGTACAAGGACACTATGTTTTGATAGATTTGTAAATAAAAAAAGCACCTACCCGAAATATGATGAGTTTAGACTTTAGACTTATCTCTAAAGATACAAACTTTTGCACCTGAGTGCAAATAATATAAATAATAAACATTACATTTTAGTTAAAATAACAAATACTTGAGTGACGTGTAATCCTCCATTATTTAAATGCGAAAATCAAATCGGGATTATTATGGCAGCACCGGAGAGATCTGTGGCAATACTATTAATAGATAAATATGGCGGTGACCGTGGTCATACGTGTTTAAAAGGAAACAAGTGATTTTTATATCTTGTAACTTAGCTTTTCATTATAAATTGGCTAAAAAATAAGACAACATGGGAAATGCTGACACAAAGTTAAACTTTCGTAAAGCAGTCGTTCAATTAACATCGAAGACACAGGTGAAAATTGTTGTTTATTGTTTCGTTTCTCAACATATGATATTGACGTTTCCATTCAGCAGCATTGAAAATAGTTTTACATGCATCAAATGTATCAATTATCGCATTTTCTCTTGTAATAAAAACTGGATTCGATTTTACATTTATCGTAAACTGGCTAGACTGTTTAACAAAATGAAGACTTGTTGCTTAGGTTAAAGACAGCGTTGTTTTAATTCTAGGTGATCGATGCATCAGACGATAATTTCTGGGATCAATTTTGGTCTGAAAACGTAACTAATGTACAAGATATATTTACCTTAATCCCAGCACCTGAAATTCGTATGTTGAGGGAAGAAGCCCCTTCTAATCTAGCTACATTGTGTTATAAAGCAGTAGAGAAATTAGTAAAGGCAGTTGATAACAGCTGTAGAACGCAAAGAGAACAACAAACTGTTTTGAATTGTTGTCGCTTGTTGACAAGGTTGTTACCATATATTTTTGAGGACCCTGATTGGAAGGGATTCTTTTGGTCTGGTCTACCTGGGAATGAAGAAGAAGAAAGTGTACCTTTGGCTCATTCCTTACTTAATGCACTCTGTGTAAGCACAAATGTTTTTTTAAAGTATATACCTATGTTATAATTAATTTTTCGGAATTGAAAGGTGCCAGGAATGTTACGGCTGTTCTATTAATGTGACTGTTGATGATGAATTCTTCTTAAACTTATTAACATTTGTGGTGTAAACCCATTCACATGGAAATATAGAAATGATTCTTTCACAAAGAGATTTTGAAAAGACATCAATTTTTATAACATTTTATTTGCGCTGAAACATTCTATAGAAGATATAAACTATGTTTGACAGATTTAAATTATACACATTAATAAATGTGTTGTATTATAGTAATTTGTACTTATATTACAGGACTTGTTGTTTTGCCCTGATTTTACAGTAGCTGCGAACAGAAAGTCAGGTCCTGTAAGTAATACTCATTTTATGTCGAACAAATTTTTACAGTAGTAAAATATTAATGCAATATACATCTTTCGAATGATTTAGGATAAAGCTGAAGAACTGCAATCTATAGATAGCTGCGAATATATATGGGAAGCAGGTGTAGGATTTGCACATTCGCCTCCTAGATATCCGGTTTTAGATTCAAATCGAACAGAATTGTTGAAGCTATTACTCACTTGCTTTAGTGAAACTATGTATAATCCTCCTATGGACCTTTCAATTACGCCGAATAGATGGATCCAACATTTAACTAGCTCTGAGAATAGGTAAATTCTAATTTAAACGTATCAACATGTCTATTCGTAATATTCGAGCTATGCGATATAAGCATAAAATTTTGGATCTTTATGCAAAACGGTTTAAAGAAAATAAAAACGATGTGTACATTTTCGGAAAAGGCTGCGTTGAATAGGTTTTACAAGATAGAATCTTATGAATAGAAGGCATCGATATATTTCGTTTGAAAATGAGATTTTATGAGACATTTTATGTTTTCATACAGACACGCCTTGCCTATGTTTACATCGTTGTTAAATACAGTCTGCGCGTACGATCCTGTCGGACTTGGAGTGCCATATAATCACTTATTGTTCACGGATTCGTTAGAACCGCTGGTTGATGTTGCACTGCAAATCCTTATAGTAACGCTAGATCACGATACAAGTGGCGGTGCTCCATTGGAAGAAGGCAGCATTGGAGATAATTTGTTCATTAACTATTTAAGCCGTATTCATCGAGATGAAGGTAATATTAATTTTTATATTTTGTACTCAAGGCAATAAATTCCGATAACGACGCGATAAGACTAGCTTCATTTTAGGCACATTATTTTTATTTCTATCCTTGGATAAGACTGAAAATCAGAGCACATATACTGCGTGATTCGTCTTGATGTTTGCTTTAATATCACATGAAAAAATATGTAATGTTTGATTAAAAAAATATCTTTGTTTTTAGAGAAATATTAAAAGCTTGAGTAATATAGATATGTTGCCACATTGGTAGTCAAATATACTAGGACTCCGGTTTTTTCTAATATTTATCATGTAAAATAAAAACGGTAGTCTAAATTATTACGAATACCCTCTTTACAGATTTTCAGTTTGTATTAAGGGGAATCACGAGATTGTTGAATAATCCATTGATGCAAACTTATTTACCAAACTCGACTAAGAAAGTACATTTTCACCAAGAATTGTTGGTGCTCTTCTGGAAGATGTGTGACTACAACAAAAAGTTTTTATACTATGTACTTAAAAGTTCCGATGTACTTGAAGTATTGGTACCTATATTGTACCATTTGAATGACTCTCGTGCAGATCAATGTTAGTATTCTTACGAATCTAAAGTTTTATAAAGAGTCTATTTCTCCTTCATATAATGATTTGTCATGATCTCGTAGCTCGTGTCGGATTAATGCACATTGGAGTATTCATTTTACTTCTGTTAAGCGGAGAACGGAACTTTGGCGTTAGACTGAATAAACCGTATACAGCCACAGTACCTATGGACATTCCTGTTTTTACTGGTATTGTAACAACCGTTTTATTGAAACATGATTTTATTTAAAGTAGTAATGTACAATAACTCGAAAGTATCAATGATCGGTACGGGAAATTTTCGAAAATTTACATAATCGAAAAACCTGAATGTATTCAAGAATTCCGAATATTTGTAGAAAATTTTCGCTCTGATCCGACGTTCTTGGGTTCTTGTACATTTGAAACTAATTGCTAATTTAAAGCTACAATCTAATTGTCCGATAAACCATAGGTACGCATGCTGACTTGTTAGTTACCGTTTTTCACAAGATAATCACAACCGGACACCAAAGACTGCAACCATTATTCGATTGTTTATTAACGATACTAGTGAACGTATCCCCATACCTCAAAACTTTGTCAATGGTCGCCAGTACTAAATTGTTGCATTTACTTGAGGCATTTAGTACTCCGTGGTTTTTATTCTCAGCGCCTACTAATTATCATTTAGTATTCTTCCTGTTGGAAATTTTTAACAACATCATACAGGTAATTTTTGATCCAATAATCGCTTGACCATAGTTAAATAAATTTTATTTCTTTTATTAGTATCAATTTGATGGGAACAGTAATTTAGTTTACACCATAATACGTAAAAGACAAGTGTTTCACGCACTGGCAAATTTACCGAGCGACTGTAATACAATCGCCAAAAGTCTTAGTAAGAGGCAACGAAGACACGTGCCTGCTAGCACGTCTAATGAAAATGTTAATGAAGCAGCGATGGAAGGTTCGCATCCTGCGCAACCAGCAGAACCTGGAACTTTGAAGGCAACTCTATTAGATACACCAGGTACATGTTTATTATAATAAAACACAAAAGCTGCGTTCTAATTAAATCGTTGATAGGTATTGAAAAAATGACTGAAAAAGAGTCCGCGCATCCACTAAGTCCTTCGGTAAACGTTGATGTAGGAAAATCCAATCATCAGAACAATGTGGCTGGTACAGAAGAGCTAATGAATTCTACCAAGAGTGTCATACCAGTAAGATATAAACATAAAAACTACTCGTATTTTTTAATCATTGTAAATTACAATGGCATCCATTAATACATGGACATGTTTCAAAGCTAACATTTTTGATATTGGACTAAAAAAACTTAATTTCCTCTGAGATATTAGGTTGGGGATAAAGAAATCCATTATGTTATCCCTAAATGGGCACTCCCGTAAACTTTGCGATTTTTTCAAATTGTTCTCTCTCGGAAACTAATGTATAGAAAAATCTGAAAAAATCATTAATTTTTTTATTTGGAACTTACTATATATGTCGTTTATTATTGATTGAATAGAAAGGAGGTATCAGAGTCGCAGAACATACGAATTCGTCTAACAATGCAAACCAGTGGGTTCCATCAAGCGAATGGGTGTATCAGTGGAAGAGTAAACTCCCACTGCAAACTATTATGCGATTGCTCCAAGTACTCGTACCTCAAGTTGAAAAAATATGCATTGATAAGTGAGTCTCGTTTGTCGCGGCTTCTTGAAATTCATTTGAACAGAAGACATAACTCTATAATTTTCTCCAGGGGCCTCACGGATGAGAGTGAAATTCTAAAATTTTTACAACATGGCACTTTGGTTGGTTTGCTACCGGTACCGCATCCTATTCTTATCAGGAGATACCAAGCAAACGCGGGGACAACTGCTTGGTTTAGGACGTACATGTGGGGTGTTATATATTTGAGGAACATGGAACCACCGATCTGGTATGATACGGACGTAAAATTATTTGAAATTCAAAGAGTTTAAATGCGATATGTATTTATCGCATAAATTGTTAACTTTAGTATTGAAATTTCTATACTATTGTCACCATTAATATAAAAAAAGAAATCTCGGTATATATTTATAAGTTGCACCAAGTGATATAGGGAAACTCTTTACTACTTTCTTAAGTAACGAATAGAATTTTTACAAGTATACCCTTTCTTATATGTCTATTACACAGAGTTACAGAACTTATTTTACAATACATGCGATAAAGTTTTAGCACTTACCGTACCTATTTGTACATTTATGTTTACGTGTACAGCAACATGGTACCACTTTTTGTCGTAAGACAAAACTCTAATGTTTTAGGATTTTTTCGTTGCCTGTGAAATATTGTTGATTGTGCAAGTGCCTTCACAGGTATGAATGACAAATCATTAAATCAAGCGTATTTCTTTTGTTTAATCAAATTCAATCTTTATCTGGCTAATATAGAAGTATTTTTACTATTTCTATTACTAGTATTATTTAATATGTGTATGAGGATTTATAGGTTTCACTGTATTTTATCTAAGCGTAATGGAAATTGTAAAATATTGGTTTTGTACGTCTGTGTAGTAGTAGCTAAATTTTTAGATAAAATTTCACACTTCTAAATCTATATACAAATGCATTTAGATAAATTTTCATTTCATTCTACCACGAAGGAAATATTTTTTCCAAAACTAAAGGATATGAATCCATTTATAAACATATAATTTTTCATGCTAGCCTTATAAATGCACTAATACTTGTATCTTATTCAATTGAGAATAGAAGATTCTTTTTTATTTGTTTGCCATCCAAGCCTGAAATGAATTATGTATAATTTGATTCAAGATCTCAAACAATTTCGCATTTATGTTACAAGACAGTACCTCTATTAGTATTCTTTTAAATAAATGTACCTATGCATAATTTTATTTAATATTTAACAAATTAATTTATTGACGTTACTTTGTATGCAAATATTTTAATTTGAGGGTGGTCCACCTAAGTCTAACCACCTATATATTTACTATACTTTTTATGCAATGTAAAGGATATCAAAAGATGAATGCTTTGCAAATGTTTCTTTTTTCCAAGTTTGGAACATTACTGACATGAGTTATTACCGAGTAAGTTTTCAGATTTGAAACATCAGCTTATATATCTGCAGCTTCCTGCTAGTCGCTACTAAAAGAGAATCCTTTTAAAGTACTATTTTTGTGATACCATTTATATAATATAAAAATATTTCTTCTACCGATGCAAGTAGAAGAGACATTTAGGTGTCTACATATAGGTGGACGACCGAGTACACGGAATAGACAATGAAGTGACCTAAAGAAAATGACGTAATTAAAAATTTTCAGCTTTTTACGCTTTTTATATTCCTTTACATTATTTATTTATTGGTGCAATCACACAATTTGAGTTGTGCATTAAGAGGAAAATATAAGTACTCTTAATGTATAAGTTTCACGGTAAAACGATATTAAAGCATATTATATATACAGAAAATAAGCGCCTGCACTTACATAATCACTAACAGTGGTAAAGCTGTGCGAATGAGTAGCTTAGATAGGCTTGTTAGATATTTCTAACAAGAAATCGTTATATCAAATCGGAAGAGGGAAGTAGAAAACGCAAAGTTCGAATACTTTCTTCGGTTCAAGCAACACTTTTATATAAGAAGTGTAGCTTGAAAAATGATTATTAGCCATAAGTATTAAATATAGTATCCTATATGCCGATGTGTTGTACAAAATTGTTTCGAATACAAAGCAAAGTTACTATGTAAAATGTAAATTATTATTTGCATGTTTCAATATCAAAGAGAAAGAAAACTATATGAAATCGTACTATATAATGTAGTTGAGTTCCAGATTATGAAGAATGGTGTGCTTTTTGCGTATACGTGCGCGTATGAATGTATGTATGTATGTATGTACACACTTACCTATATTATGTCCAAAGTGTATAATTAAATATTATAAAACACGTACAATATTTAGCCTACGCCTTTATTTATGTAATTATGCAATAGTACTTGCGTACTTTCAAATCATTTTAAAAACGATAATTATTTATGTACCAAATTGATTGCGTATTTAATCTCTACAATGTTTCATAACATTTTCTTGCATAAATAATTATTATTTAGTTCAGAAATAAATATATCACTTCCACTTGAATTATATTTGTATATACGCTGCTTCCTTGGCCAATATTTTTTAAAAAACAAAGTTCACTATCAGCTGTAAAAATATTTCTTTACAAGTTTTTATTCACAGCAAAGACTGTTGTACGCGTATTTATCTTTTTATTCAAACGAAGCACTTAAGCATTAAGAGGTTGCATTAATTCGCATCGCTGACTTAGAAATCCTGCAAAGATGGTTCCAAAAATGCTATTCGCTGTTTAAATACTTCACTCATTATTTACAAGTTTTACATCAACAAAAGGCTGAAACATTTACAGTAAGGCTATAACTTTCTCATCTAACAGCCGTGAGTGTGTTCAGTGCTAATACGTCCAGAAGAAACAGAAATATATCATCATTATTCATAATATTTTTCGTTTTAGAAATATATATACTCTATAACATTCTGGAGTACATAAAAGTACATAATTATGATTGTAAGATTTTTCTAAGATAGAAAACAAACTGTTTCTTTTTATATAATAGTACAGTTCCAGATAAAAGAATGGCATGAATTAATGCAACCCTCTAATACTTAAATAGAGAGAAAGGTAAAACATACAGTTTTTGGCTCAGACATTGAATAATGCCCACGGTGGTTTTTCCTGTATTTTTTTCAAATGTAATTAAGAACAATGTTGATGTTGCATCACTAGTTGTATCACAGATATAAAGTTTACCTAGCCTAGAGAAAATTATTGACGCTGCCGCTACGTTCCTTTCTTTGGTTTCTGCGCAAATAATAATACTTTAATGATATCGTATATGTATTTTTTGCCTTAGAAAATGTAGTTTATATGAAAAAATAGTGATAGAATTTTATACAACTTTATACGGCTCATTTATCGTATATGACTTTGTCATACGATGGCGGCGGAGCCTCATCCACTGTATTGTGTGGTGGAATTAAAATAGCAATATGATAAGGTGGCGGTGGATTCTGTCTTACTATAGAAATAGATCTAATATTTTCATTGGGCATTGTATTTGTAGCAGTAGTGGAGGCGACGTGCTCCTCTTGAACTGGATGTTCTATCGGATGATTGTTGCGTTGGTTTCGGTAATATAAAATAGAGTACAAGCACGCGAACAATGAGAGTGTCATTAAAATCCAAAACATCAGTATCTCTATACCTTGACTCTGTCGCAAAAGGAAGATCACACAACATTAATTAAAAGTAAAGAGAATTTTTCAATTTAACTAAATCTTTTTGCTTACTCGATCGCTGAAGTAAAATTTCGCAGCAGCGACGAATCCTGTGGCTAGTACAAACGTTATCCAAACGCCGCATCGCAATTTGTAACTTGCTAGTTCAGCGTCATTGAATTCCGAAAAATCAAGAAGACTTCTGTTCGTTCCGTTCGATGTACCATTCGACAGTATCAGTTGATTATTCCCGGCTGTTGTAACATTGCTACAAAAAACATAGAAGGTTTAGTCATTTTGTTTGTCATTTTAATTGTAGTTGTTTTGAATGTCAACAATTTTCCTGCTCTTAAGAATGTATATCATCGAGGGCGAATCATTTATAAGTACTTTTCTGATGTTAGACATGCATAAGTGAGTCACCCTGTGTATAAGAAGAACATGTTCCTCAGAATCCTCTTAGTAGACCTTTTTCTTTAATTACTTGGAGGTGTTGTTCAGCTGTGAACGTTGAGTAGACTCGACCGGGCAATTGTTTTCATTATCATTGTTCGGTCTTATCATTGTTCTTATCACTCGGCAATTATGTACGTTACTAGGGCCAGCCGCATTTCCCATAGTATTCCGATTTTGGAAACGATGAAGCGGAGTAACTGATTGCCTTAGGTCCGCATTTTGCCTGCGTCGATCTTTAAACAATTACACATATTTTAATTCGTTTGAAAATATGATCTCGTAAAACGGTTGAAAATCGTTTCGAATTATTGTCTTACAGAAGCGTGTTTTTGGCAAAGGTGTGGCGGGGTATCGGCGGCCAGCAGCGAAACCATAATACCTGCCCGCCGGCTTGTTAATCCAGAAATGCATGCTCCGTTAAACAGTTTTAGAAATTCATCGCTATTTACAGAATTCTTTGGTAATCGACTACTAGATACGTTGACGTCTCCTGACGCCAATTTCACGAATACCCTCGCAACGAACTTGCGAACAAGTTTTGTTCAAGTTCCATCGCTCGTACACATGTCCCGCACATAGTTGATATTCACAATTTTGTTGCTGTTTACACAAGCGACGTCCAGAGCATTTTACGTGGCACACAGATTTTAACTCAACCAGATTGAAAAACTTTAATCGCGTCTAACATACTACATCGTAACAGGAGTTGATATGTATGTATGTATGTATGTACGCAATCGACAGTCTGCATTCGAATAGCACGTCGATATCAGTCGACACAAGAATAATGGCAAATTAAATGGATATTAATTATTCGGATGAAGTTTTTCGAACGGATATTCGATCAGATGTTTAAATAAAAAATACTGACACTATAAAATTATCAATTAAAAAGTTTTGTCCTCGAACGAACATTTTGTGAGATATAGCCATATGATCATAACATTATGGACGTAGTAAAGCACGTGAGGTTCTATGAATTTGATTAAACTATCATTTTTTTAATTCCTAAACTTTCTACTCAATGCCCACGTAATGTTGTGAATATATACTTATAGCGTTTCGTATAAGTAAACATGAAAAAGATATTAAATTCAATAACTTATTTTATGTGTTAATTTTACTGAAAAAAGGGCTATGCAGACTCAGGTCTAAGAGCCTTCATAGTGTTTGTATCAGTGGCTAGAAAAATCGGAGAAATAAATTTTGCTGAAAAATGATCGAGTCTGGAGCAATGTTGTTCATGATCAGAAAGTGTGTGTTCCAACGTGAATTGCATTTGTTGAGGCGTTCTTTCTTCAATTCTACTGTTTGCAATGGCAGCAACAATCAAGAAGAACTCGCATTTAAATCTAATAATGATCAACAATTGGGTAAGGGACCTAAGAAATTGGTGAAAGTTGCTATGATAGGTTTGCCAAATGTTGGAAAGAGCACACTAATGAATAAACTTGTGCGCAGATCTGTACGTATTCCCATTTACTTGGAAATTATGTATCAAATAAATTTGATTAATTAAGATTTTTATTTTAAAAGTAGATATGCCCTACATCGTCGAAAGTACACACAACAATGCATAAAACAAATGCAATGTATACAGAAGGAAATACACAAATTATATTTATGGACACGCCAGGATTGACAACATTTAGCAAGATGAAAAAAATACAAGTTATTAGAAACATTTAAAGAAGATCCAAAGAATTCAATCTCTCAGGCAGATGTTATTGGAATAATACAAGATGTAACTAATGTATATACCAGGCATAAGTTTGATAAATTCTTTCTTGAATACATAGAAAATAAAAGGGAAGATGCAGCTCTATTGTTGATACTTAACAAAGGCGATAGATTGAAGAAAAAAGAACCTCTTTTAGAGCTGGCAAGAATATTATCAAACAAAGAAGATTATCCAAAATTTAATGATATATTTATGGTATCTGGGCTTACTGGAGATGGAGTAGATGATTTAAAGGTAATACATAATTTATATTTCAATGGCAATGATGCTGTTAATACTATAAAGGATAGGTCACATAAGTGGAACTAGTTCTTTTGTCTTCTAAAGTAATAATTTTAATAGTGTTTCAAATATAAGTTGAATGATATTAGGGAGCATATAACTCAGTGATTAATTTTTCTTTAAATGAATACTTAGAGAATATATACTTTTTTTAAATGAAATCATATGTTATTACAGAGATCTATTCTATAAAGAAGGTATTAACTTGTTTTTATAAAAAAACTATTACTTCAAGAATTGATCTCAATTATTTTAATGGTGCAACTGTTATTGTAGAATTATTTGCTTGACTCAGCCAAAGAAAAGGATTGGGAATACAGGGAAGGTACTTATACTGATCAGTCAATTGCAACATTGATAGTGGAAACGGTTTGAGCTCAATTAATGGATATTCTTCCAAGTGAAATGCCATATAAGGTGAAGATAAGCCTTCAGCATCTCGGCTTTAGGGACGATAATAGTGTGTACGCTATTGTAGAGTTAGACTGTCCTGGGCCTAATTATGTAAAAATGTTGTTAAAAAAGAAGGCTTTTAGACTTAAGTGTTTGTCACATCACGTAGGAGACGAATTGCGTTACGCACTAAGGAGTCCAGTATCTATCTCCTTTAATGTCTATACAAAAAATGAACCAACAATAAAATAATTTTATATTAATAAACTAATGTACATACACTGTTATAACTTAAAATATATTTTCTATAACAGAAAAATATATGAATTCTCATTATTAGAGATAACAAAAATAAATGAACAATGACAATTATGGTATATAATATTAATTACGGTTGTTAAGAATGTCGAAGTATGGAAATCTAATGTCAAATTTTTTCATGTTTTCTTCTATCCACTTATCAGCTCTGGCATTAAGCTCTGGGGAGAACATATCTTTCCATATCGGGTTGTTACGAAAATTTTTAATATCCAAATAATCTGCTAATTCTTTTAATTGTTCTTCTGAAGAGAAGAGGGATTACCGATCTTTTAGGGCCCACCGAGCCCATTTTATGCTGCTACTCTTTAACAATATTTTCACGGTAGTAGTGCATAAAAAATCAATGGAATATATTATAAAATAAATGAAAAGACCATTTAACAAATCAATGATTGCTTGCGGCACGATAAAGCAGAATATCAATTCTATCTGCTAAATTATGAGATATGTATAACATCCAATAGGTGGCGTTTATTGAACAGAACCCTGAATGAAGCTTCTGTTCTACTCCGTCGTTCAGTTAGCGACGATGTGTTCGCGAGTATAGTTTGTTGTTAAAGGTTGCCTTATCGCGTTTTACGACGTGTAATGTAGAGGCGCGGGAGAGAGGTAAAAAGCGTCGGTACGCTGTGCGCTTTCGATTCGTTAGTAGACAGCAGAGCCCGTCGGACGCGTCAGACGTGATGCGTGACGGGCAGATGAGCGCGCGTCGACGAGGTACGTTTCAGCGGCTTCAGTCAGCCACTGGGTATCAAAGACAGTAAGCGCGCGTGCGGACGGCAAACCGTGTTGCTTTCTTTTTTTCGTGTTTTTTTCGACATGGCTGGGTATGTACCGTTATCCACGAACGTTTCTCGATGCCCACCCTGAAGGCGGACGACGGACGGAAGGATTTTCCGTAACCGCGGGAATCGGGAATCGATCAACGAATCCGAGGCTGATACATGGATCTTTCCTTACTTGGATAACACAAACGAAGTGATCCTGTTTGCAAGGTTAGGTGAGTTCTGTCGCGATCCCCGGCACCGCTTTTACTCGCGTGGTACACCGTCTTTCACGCGTTCCACCCGCTGCATCGATTTTCGACACCGGCCAGATTCTTGCCCTGTCAGATCTCACGTCATGTTTCCACGATTTCTTTTATCTATTCTGTTGCTTGAATAGAGAACAGCTCGATTCTTTCGTACGATACGTTTGCGGACAAAAGGTACAATATATTTATGGATAAGCTATATGTATAGCAGTATCACCTGCGTTCTATAGTATCAATGGAAAGGTGAATGGAAATGATCTCATCTCCCTGTGTATTGTATAAAGAAATTCGCGAAGAAGCGTAATGGTTCAGTTGGACGCGATCGCATCGGACCGAAAGAAGGATTGATCGGCTCGCGTTGCAGCTGGTTAACTGCTGACAGCGTGATAAATCTGCGTACCTTTAAAGGTTTAAAAGGCTGACACAAATCGATGTTTAAGTGCGATGTGATTGCTGCTCATCTGTTTGAAATCTTGTAGGAGTAGATTGTGTTTGCATGCGAGCATGCACGCAAAAATTACGGTACTGCTTAAGTTGAGTATCTTTTTGTATTGCAGCAAGGACGTTAATTTTTCTTGACCAGTTAATTCAGTATTCTGTAGACTATTTTACTCAAGATACAACTACTGACACACATATGGAAATTAGGGAGAGATAGAATCAAAGTACGGGAATATATCAGAATTTCAATATCTCTAGTAAACTGTCAATTTTTTCTTTATCTTATTATTCTTATTTCATCTACGATTCTATTTCGTTTTTAATCAGGCGCTCTCTGTTAAATATTTACGTGGTTTCTAATTACGGTAGATCGGTCGAATTTCATTTGGGCTGATTGGTATTACAATAGCTGCGTTGAAATTAGCATTCTATGCGTTTGACTGCAGTTTCGATACCATCTTCTTGATTTTGTTTATTTCGGCTCTGACTCGAATGAGCAATCGATTCTTAAGGAAGTAAAAAAGTTTTAAGAGTTTATATGCTCCAACCTGTTGTTATAATTGATAATTAATGAATATAAATAAGAGACAAAGTTTGTTTAGAATTGTTTTCACTAGTAAAGTTAAACATCCATCTTCCATATTTCATTATTATTTAATTAATGAGGCTGTGAGTCTACACGGGGAAATTATAGTTAATTCGATTTGAACGTGACAGAAATCTGGGTTAGTTCCAGATTAGAATTAGATTAAAATTAAGTTAGTTCAGGTACTCCATCGCCGGGAACTATCATCACCTCCATATCTTGCGAGGATAACTTCGTCAAGTAATTGAATAACAAATTGATGACTATGATAGAATCGAAATTACCGTTTAATGAAACTCCTTTCAATACTCGATTCAACGATGAATGGTTGGAAGAGGTGTCTGAGGTATGAAATGTATACATATATTTAAGCACCCTAGTAATACAGAGTTGCTGTTATAGCATTTGTGGGTTGTTGACCTAGAAATATTGCTTTTTGGCACGATGGAGTCCCGGGGGCTCGAGTTGGATAGCTGCAGGCTCTAAAAGCAGATATTTTGCGCTAAGCTTGCTTCATTATTATTATTATTTGCTGCCAACTAAATTCGTACTAAAAATAAAACAAAAAGTGGATCAAAATATTTCTTTATAATGGGATAATTTTTATGTGTCTATAATGGCTAAATAACAAAATTGAAATGACACAATATATGCGCGTAACAATGAAATTATTTTTCGATACATCCATTTGTGTCAATTATTATTAAACTGGTCTGTGGCAATTAACAAAGCAAAGATTTTCATTTATATCGATTTACATACATTGATCGTTAGTAACACAGTTTTTTTATGTACATACATTACTTTCATAATAAGGCCACATTTCTCTTTGTTATCCTTTGAATATGTCAACCTGGAATAACTAGTTCTTAGGTATATTTTCCGTTCTGTAGTATATGGAAAGCATCGAATCGGTAGAACGAAGTTGAAACGAAGTCCTTTCACATTGTTCGAGATATACATACGCGTGCAGGAGAGCTCGGGAAACTAGGCCAGACTGCAGTTCCTTTCTTGTTGAATGCGGAGGAAATTCGCAAAGGAAAATAGTGCACCTCCTTGTGATTGTATCTTTCGCCGAAAGATGCACCTTCCACTAGGTTTCTCATGGAGATAGAAGAAAAATTGGATTCACTGTTCGATAGGGTTTTCCAGAAATCTTTTGTAACATGGTCAAATTATCTGCTTCAGAGTGTCTCATAGAAATATTATAAATTTATTGTGATGTATCCTTCAAAATATTTTCGTACACTTCTCACTTCGATTCTTTTGATACAATTTTGTATAATTATCATAATCTTAATACTATATAAACAAAAAAAGCATCTATCTAAGGAATCGTCATTTCGTTTACGAGATACGTCTCTGTTATCGACTACTTATGCTTTTAGAGCACTTCTTTGTACAGCAGCACAGGGAAACTGCAGCGAGAAGATTTACATAATTGATAACGTCGTTCAAGGTTTCGGGGGCAATGTTATGAGCACTGTATCGAAAGAATGAAGGTACAGTAACAACACTGATCATCGCTACATTTCATTCATCGTACATTGTTTCACGAGGCTCAAGTATATAAAATCTCTCTTATCTAATATTAAACATAATACCGTAGAAATGAAACAAAATATGATTCATTAAAAGGTATCATTTTGGGAAACACCAGTTTGCGTCCATTTGTTCTTAATCATCGACCTTTGGCTCCGGATATACACCGTTCGCCGTATACCGTTAATGCATTTACCCGTGTTTATACGCGATTAAAATATAATGAGTTAACATAGCCGTAGGAGAATAGATCGAGCGTAGTAGTTTTTATGCATCTTGTAGGAGGTAAAACAAATATGCTTTGGAAGTCTCACGTGCCTCTCTATGATAGAAACAGAAGAAACTTTTTCATTCATCTTCTTTCTCTTAGTCGTCGGTCTAACATCTCTCATTTGGATGCTCGGTCTTTTCTCATACATCTACATGTGTATGTATCCATTTCCTTGCTAATGAACGCGTGCGTCAATGATAAAATTTTTGACGTAGAAACATACAAAGAGTAATTAATAATGTCGT
This sequence comes from Ceratina australensis, assembly GCA_004307685.1. NCBI lineage: Eukaryota > Metazoa > Arthropoda > Insecta > Hymenoptera > Apidae > Ceratina > Ceratina australensis. The sequence continues at coordinate 2,162,204 of SHCU01000003.1, forward strand.
CGTCATTCAGTCGTGTGTGTAGTCGCTTTTTTAATACACTGAATTTAATCGGTCGATGCTCGTGTTATGATTCATGTACTTAATGCATATCTACTACTTGAGTTTCATTCGGTTACGAAAAGAGTAAAGTTTATCATTATTCCGATACTTTTATGGCCACGATAGCTTGTTCGACAGCATTTTTATGAGCATGAAATTCATAATCTGATTTATTGTTCAGTAACATATTTCGTGTCTTCATTATCTGAATAATTGTACGTATTTCTATCAGTACATATTATGACTTTATTGCAGTAGTTTTAGCGATTGGTTTATCTCTCAACAATTATCAAGAGAAATTTGAAGTAGTTATTAAAACGTCCCTCCATGCTGCCTTAATGTTATTGCTTCAAAATAGATGGTCGACAATACTTCGGATTTGGTTTTAATTAAAACGTTCTTATTCCATATTCAGCTGTACAATTGCTAATGTACTTCCACATTTCTATTCCGACTCCTCTGTAGCGGTTTTCTCCGTTACGAGAGCACGAGGAAACGACACGGCGCAATCTTGACTCGTGCCGTTTGCCATTGTCTTTCCCGTTAGAACTTTTGCGTAATTTGTTCGAGAAACTTGTCTATCTCAACGAAATGGAACGATCTCATCCGAATCGCGAGTAGAACGTACGTACGTTCTTATTAAAATAGATTCTCTCCGATTTCTGTTTGTCGTCAAATCGTAAACTCTTTCATGCCGACATAAATGTTAAGGCAGAATTTCATGTTTAATAAGAGTCTCGTTGTACTGTTTGATTATAGATCTCGATAACGTTGAACAACGTTTCGATGAAACAAGTTTGACGTATTTTGAAATGAGCGCGGACAAGTGCAAAGTGCAAGTCGCACCCGCTCCTAGTCGCCTTAACCAAAAATATCCTATTAACCCTCGGGTAGCGTAGAAGCGAAGAGGGATGGGGGTAAACGGGGCGGAAGTCTTTGAAAAGCTCGCCGGTCTTCTTGTGTTCTCTACTAAAGCCTTAAATCCGATGACGATGTAAAACACGCGATTATCCTGTCGACGAGTCCGGTCACCGCATATAGCAGTAGCGTACATAATAAGTTTGACAGTGGCATCATTAAAGGCAAGGCCAATTAAAAGAAAATATCAGGTTCCTGTTTAGAGTGTGTGATTTAAGTGAAGACCTTGACCACCGACATTGTTTTCTTTTTTACAAACTTGGTAAACTGTGATCGAACAACTTAGTAGTTGGAAATTCGTCGAACGAATTATCTATAGGATATATAAAAATGATATGTACGACCACCATGGCAGAATGCTATATCTCCGAAGGCCATAAATTAACCTCGCGACTAAATATAATATCGCAGTACGAATAAAGTGATTTCAAAAATCAGCGAGACCTTAATTTCATCTTTTAGTTTTAAAGCAGAATAACTTTTTTAATGTTGGACTAAGCAAGATTTCCTGTGACGAGCTAGGAGCTAGGTGATGGAATAAATTTATTATGTAACTGGTAATTTTTATTGAGCGGATTCGCGCGGAAAGTAATGAACGTCACATCGTTAACTCCACGTAAACTTAGCATTCCAACATTCTGCGAAAAGTAATATTGCTTGCTATTCATTATTAAAAAAAGTTATTCTGTTTTAAAAGATATTCGTATACTTTCGTCTTCTACTTTACGTGAAATAAACAAATGAAACAAAGAAAAGCACTAACCGTAATCTTGTTAACATATAATCAGTGGTCGAGTAAGGTGACAATTAAGGTTACACGTGTGTGTTCAAAGTAGAATGTGTAATTTTAATGAACAGTTATTTTATGTTGCTATAGTGGACGTCGTCGTTTTAGTTGTTATTCATTATTTCTCTTAATCGTAAGACCTTCGCACGGTCGCGTTAAGTAACACGTACACGAATTCGCAACACGATCAGCACCACGAGCGACTATAAACGGAGGCTTAATACAGGCCTGCCTAAAGTGGTCTTTAAGCTGATCAACGATATAGCAGAGGACCACTAAAGTGGCCTTTGTCAGCTGAGGCATAAGATCATCGATTTCTCGCGCGCGTATCATCCCAGTCGACAAAACATTTGACAAACAAGATTACAATAAACTGTTCACACTCGTTGATATCGTCGAATTTGGATATGTAAATGAATTTTTACCTTCGAACAGATTCGATTTCATTTGAAAAACCGAATCTTTCATCAAGCTACGCTTCTATCTCTTCGAATCTTTATTATGTCTGAGAAAAGGCACACGTTTGGTTCGAGGAATCATAAATTGTTCAGGTATCGTAAGGCTCATAGGCTGCGTGTTACACGTAGCCGTTCGCGTCCAGTTTCAAGGCGGCCTCGTAAGAAGGCAGTCCTTCGTCGGTGATTTCTTGCTCCGTAGCCTCGTTACTCTCCGTGGATCTCACGGTCGTGCTCAGGCCTAGCAACGTGGACACCATGGTAGGAATTATGGTACTAGGCGTGTCTGCGCCGTCAACCTTTTTGTCAATCGTGTTGGGTAGGCTCTTCGGATCGAAGATCAGGCTGTCGTAAGTCGGAGGTGGTCCAGGGCCAGAGCTAGGTGTTACGGGACATGGAAGGGCCCCGTACGTGTTCTCCTCCTGATTACCCTCGATGGTTGATTGTCTATCGCAGCACTAATAAAAAAAAATAAATGACTAAAATTAACATTTTCGACCGATGATATTTCAGTAGGAGCAGCATGGAAATTACAGGAATTCATTGTAGGCTTACATAAGCTTTAATTAGTCATCGCTGGCCATCTCGACATTAAATTGTATAGGGTCTAGACGTTAATTAGCATCCCACAGTATAATTATTTCATTCGAGTCGGAAACATCGAACCGTATCACTATATGCATTCTTAGATAATATTTTTATTTTATTCTCTTTTGTTTTTACGGAATAGGGTCACCGAATTCCATTGCTGGAGTTTTTAAATTACCGCTTGCCACCTAAATCCCAGCTTGATCCGACCGGTCCGCGGATAGTTCGCAACACGCGTATGCTATTTTAACTGAATCTTATATAATGAGTCGGTTAAATGCATCGCATTCGCAATCGTAATCACTTTGATACACATTGTACACGCGTACGCGCTTGCTATTGACCCTTCCTCGTTCGTTTACTAATTTCCATACGAACGAATTGATGTTTCGTGTTCGTATTAATCGTTTATTTATCCGGTAGTGCGCCTGTGATGTTCTATCAGTTTATCAAGATATTTTACGATTAATATCCCTTACAATCTATTTTCAATGAACAAGTTATAAATAATATGATCCACTCAATGTATAAAATTACTATAGAATTTGCGAAGAAAAAAGTAGAGTACAGTTATTGTTTTTATCTACGAACCTGAGTGCATATCGCGATGAATTATATATAGTTCGCATGGGTATCATTAAAAAAATCACAAGTGCGCTATCGGTTTTGATTAATTCCACTACACGACAAGGATCACTCACAGCGGCGTGCGCTTCTGTGGTGAAGACTTCGAGGCTATGCACGTCTGGTTCCGTTCTCCAATACTGCGGATACTCTTGCGGTCGGTTCTTCCGGATACTCTTGTGACAGCAGTAACACATCAGGAAGACGACCATAATCACGCCGCTAAGCATCGCTCTGCAAGAACGTAAAACCCGTGCCGCGAGTTAGTACAGCATAAGCGTCGGTTAAGAGAGAAATAGAGGAGATCATCGGGCGTATATATTTAGCACGCGTCAACCTTTTCCGGCATGGTTGAGATCGCTTTAGAACACCTTGCGGCACGGTTTGCCGTATTATCGGTTTTAGATGGGCTCGCGGCACCGAAATAATTAAGTTAAACGAATCACCCTCTCTATTATAGGCGACGAGAATCGATACTGCCCTCTTAATCATGGTGCACCCGTCGAGGAAGCGATCACTGCTAGAAAAGTGAGTAAAGAGATACATCTCGATCGCTCGATTTGACTAATCAAACCCAGGCTGTAAAAATAACCGATTTCGAAACATAGAGTTTACCCTTATTAGGACAATAATCGCTTTCGCTCTAATTCCCTAATTCTATTTCCGCTTTTGAAAGAAATTAGTATAACGACGATCAGGAGGATAAGCGGTAGCATCCGTCCGCCGTGGAATACGTGGATAAAAGGACGAGCCTGCGATTTCACGGTTCGTTGAAACAATTTCTACGATTCATCTTTACTACTATGTCAAACCGGAAACTGGTACCCAATTTGGCTCGACGCGTTTGACGTAATACGAAAGTTTCGCGAAACATCGCAAAGGTACGCGGTATATTGGCTTTTTAACACGTCTGCATTTTATTAAATTAAGTCGCGAGAAGCTTTATCTCGTAGTAATTGGGTTTGAGAAACACTGATTTAGTAGCTTACTCGGTAAATACGGTCTATCATATAGAAAGGAGGCTAGGTCGTACTTCCCGGATGTTATCTTTTCTTTACCGTGCCCGGAGAAGCGTAAGAAAGTTCCGTAAACTTTAATTAAACGAAGAGCCGTATCGTAGCCATTGAAGGAACTCTTCATTTAAATATCAAAAAACTATGCAAATTCCTGTTAGGTTGCCTCATTAGTTTCTGTATCTTCTCAGATGCATTAGTGGTGTTTAAAATTTAAATAAATAGTGTTCGTGCTTCTGGACGTTACGTAATGCGAATCGATGAATTAACGAAGCTGTTGGGTGTAAAAATATACACCCATCTCGTGCTTCGCTGTTAATAACGATCACAACAAGATGTCGGAATTAATTCGTTGCGGTATAACTAATTCGTAAGTTAACATAAAAATATTTAATTCGTTGAGAAACAGCACGATTTTTATATCTCGTATTCTATGCATGGAATAAGAGGTGTGATCGAAGAATTCTGAATAATAAAAGTAATAAGCTTATTCGTAATCAGTTGCGGAAAGATACATTATTTAGATATTGATCCAGCTCCATTTCTAAGTCTGCTTGATTGTGCATCAATAATGGATATTGAATATCGTTGCGTCGTTATTCAAAACTTAGCTGACTCACCCGCCAAGAAGAATGTTAACGTTCCCATGTAAATCGGTTTCGAAGTGACTCGTCTTGCTAGCCGTCGTGGTAACATTGTATCCCGGTGAAATAGGCACGACTTCATACTCGCTTGTGGCATTGCGCTTGTTCGTCGCTTCTACCGTAGCCAGCATCGTCATCGTTCGTCGTATCGTCATCCTGGAACGTTTACCTCCTTATGCGATTTGTCGTTCACGTAAATTCAAGACATAGAGTTCTGCTCGGATTATTATAGTTTCACCGTTCGGTTATCTGCGTATAAAAATAAATGTGTCATGGTGTACATATCAAAAATGATATTTAGTAATGATATTCCTCGATCATTAAAATGTCATGACATACATTTTGCTCTTGATATTTTATATAAAATTAATTTTTAAATCCGCGGTCTAATAATGACAATACATAGAGTTGTTTAATCGAAAAATATTGCCCGAAAAATATTTCGAAAGCATCGAAAAATATTTGAAACACACGTAGCATAACACCTTAGAACGTAGAAGAACGGAAGAAATCGGGGAACCTTTCCGAAGCAGAGAGTTAGGGTGCAACGGCTTATTGATCACGCCCTTTGTCAGAATTCTAGATAGGATCCACCCCTTACCTTTTTGTCCGTCGTTTTAAGTCGTGGGACATATTCGAACGTGTCGGTTACACTGTATCCGACACTGGCACAGCTATGCTCCCTCAATGATTATTCGGCCTTCGATTCTTCAAGTTTCTTAGTTTCAGATGCTCCTTTTTCTCATATACCCCGGGCTTTTAGTTTTTCGATCTCTTGACAACTTGACGTTCAACCTGTCGATTATTTTTTCATGGAAGAATAATAAAATTAGAAATGGAGATCATGAATTAAGATTTCTAAAAGAACGATCGAACTAGTGATATTATGAGAAAGTTCCTCGTCATTACCGTCGACCTCAACCTCGATATATGTACATACATATAAGTTTAATAGTATAAGAATTCTGTTCCCCAATGACGTTTACATATTCGATTAGGATTGATTACGTGGACGTAAAAGAATTTGATTAAATAAAGATAAAAAGTATTAAATTTCCTATTATTCCTGGTTATTTGTTATTAACTCCTGGAAAGAGAGAGTCGTTCAAACTAATCTTGCTCGTACATTGAAATTAGACTGTGAATTTTTATGCAAAATAAAACATGCACAGTATCAGTTTGAAAAATATGTTCTAGATAGACTAAAATTATCTTGCTCATACATTACTTTATGCAAAATAAAACATGTGTGGCGCCAGTTTAAAAAGATATGTATTCTAAATAGACACTTCACTCTATCTCTTATTATAAACATTGTAACAGCTGTCTACTTTTCATTTTTCATTTTTTCACGTAGTAAATATTCTTTGTATTCTTTCTTGTTACAATTTTTCTATAAATGCATAAAATTACTTATAATCTGGAATATGAGAATTGATATGAAGCGCAACAGGAGAGAATTTGCGTGGAAGCAAAGTGAATGGGAAACCTCGATTAAATGCAAACAGCATTATGACATCGAAATTGGTATACATATGTATACGTACGTCCCAGTTTTACAAACGCACGTTCCGCCCAATGAGAAATAAAGCTTGATCTTAAATACGTGTATGCATAATTAATACCTTGACATGGTATTAAAATAGCTAACGGTGTACCGTGTTCATCAAGATTTCGAGATCGTGTGCGAGTCTCTGTCATTCGTTACTTCAACATTTCGTGATACTAACGTGCGGAGTACTCAGCTTCAGGCGTACTCCTTTACTTATTCAATTTATTTGGAACTGTGCGCTAATTACAATTTTCCTCCCTTTAAATTAGTATTCTTTTCTTTCTCTTATATTACGAATATATCAGAGAGGGATGAGTAAAAAAATATGCTTCGCGCACGCGATGCAAGCTACATTATTCGAACGAGCAGAGCTTCTCTATAGTTCTTGCGCCATTTGTTTCGTCCTTCACAAGCGTACGATCGATTTATGTCGTGCCTACTCAATTGACGAAACTTTTAGCCTGCCGGAGTATGCGATGAAACCTGATGATTTGTAATTTTCAGTGTCCCAAAAAATAATCCGTATGCCCCCTTACCATCTTTAAGGCTTTTCAAATCTGTTATACGCGCAAGCATTTATCGAATACAAGTGTTTTCCCAACGATCAATCTATGGCAATCAAATGATCATGAATAATTGCTACTATTGATCCTACATCAAATCAATCGTCAAACGTATATGACCGCTCCCCCTTATCGTTTCGTATGGCAATGCAAGATTTTCACTGCTTCGTAAAAACTTCACTGGATATTCAGCGCATTGAAAGTAATACAAGACCGTCTGTTCAAATAACTTTACATAACTCATCAGCCTACTCAATACATTGAAGTTCGTAGAGCTGCATCATGCTCAAACTTACGGTTCTGACAATTAACGAGGATTAAGTTTCAAAACGGTAATTAGTACCAGCGATTATTCCATTAATTTTTATCTCTGTCAATGACTTTAATTGGAGCGTTTTACCGTATTGCTCCATTTCCGAGCCGACTGTTCATTGCTAACGAATCAATCGCACAAATATATTACGATTCCTCTTTATCATTTTTGTGAAAAAAAAATTGTGTCGGTCATTGTTTACTTAAGCTATTCGATCGACGGTACTAGCAGTTTCTCCGTTTATTTGGAAACGGGACGTGAAACGTGTACGTACAAGCGTTCCCTTGGGTTCCTCCTCGGCTATCGCGGGCCACCACATCTGTTCTCCGTGTAGCGCCCCGGCGGCGGCATCGGCAACGAGGGATCTCGGAATGCAAAAAAGAAAAGGAAAAAAATGAAAAAATCGTCGGTCGAGGATCCCGATCCGCTCCCGTGACCGTTCCGTTTCAAACTATTACTCTGGTCATATGCGCGTTGCCTGGCTACGAGTCCAGGCGACGCCGCGACGACGACGTCGTCCGTTGCGGCGCACGCCGCGAAGCGTCGCGACGCCTCGCGTGGCAGGACGAGCCGTTCCACTGACGTGGAACTAGGACGTGGCGGGATGAACATGACTAAAATGCTACCTGCCTGACTCTAGCTAAAGCAAGGGTCAGGCTGAACGCGTAAGTGCACATGATTCTGTCTAAATTCTTTTAAGACTTTTTGAGCATCGATTTTCCTATCTGGATCTCTGATCTTTACTTGTATTTAGAGCAAGGCTCGGGGTAAATGTCTGGCGCACGTGATAGCTAAACGTAGCCAACAGGAGAAGATACGCTGCTTTTGAATATAGGTATAGTGAATTAATCTGGAAATAGTTCAACTACTAGTTATACATTAAATATTAAGCTGTATCACATTTATTATAATTGATCTGACTTTAAACATGCCATGGCTGAAATTTAAATTCTTCTATGCAAGGTAAAAAGAAAATAAAAATGTTTGTTATCGAACTAAGGTGCCAATACTAAATTGTTTTCAAATGTAAAAGTTCTTGGCAGAGAAGCTAATTGTTGATATAAATTGGATAGGGAAGAAATTCTTCACAGAGCTAGAATAATGTGCGATAGATGAGCTTTCAATCGTTGATGTCAATAGTGACGTTATCAGTATTATGTGCAGTGATTGGGAAAATCAATTTAACTGATGGAAATATCTGTACTATTAACTTATAGCGTGGATATGTAATACAATAATTATTAAATCGTTTATAGGGTCTAATTTCAGTGAGCAACCCAACTCAGATAGCGTACAGAGTACATAAGATAGCTATGCACACACCAATCACTGAGTAAACTCAAATCGAACAGAATTTAACACAATTTTAAAATTGAATCTACAAATATTAAGAATTTTCTTACGATTATCTATATAGAACAATAAACATGACGTATTATTTTTATAGCAATTGTAAGATACAGCTTATGAGAAGAGGCTAGGAGATTTAATTGTAGGGTCGTTCTTAAAAGTGCGTTAACCTGTGTACGAGGAGAGTTCATCATAAAGCTCCTATGCTTAATACAAAAACCCTTTGTGATACTGACTCTGCTCGAAGATCGCCCCTTTTGTACCCTACCAATTTAACTCCTTTTCTAATTAAACACCCCTGTTTCACTTCCCGGTTTTCTCATTTAATTTATTGCTCCTATGCGAAATCAGTTTAGTAGTAAATAGTCAAATAAATTAAGATAAAATAGATAATACTCCGTGACGTATTTTATTGATAGTTCTTAAAATAGGTACTATATGTATACATGTATAAATAACACGACTTCGTGCTGAAAGTGCCACTGTTGTAGTCTTGCAGAAATGAACTAAACTCTTTATTGAGTTGAGAACACAAAATGAGAATTTCAAATTCTGGTTATAGCCTGTGCAACGAGGCGAGTCAGCAAGAATAAATAAATTGTCTCACTTCCTTATATGCTACGGCTCAAGCGTCGATCACGTGGATCAACTGTGATTATCTATTGAAGTGGTTATGATGGCATTTGTACAAATATCAAAACTGTTCATAAAATAAATTGGTCATCATAATGGCAATGTTCGTAAATAAAACGTAAATAGCATAAGCTTTAATTCTTTATTTCTACATTACAAATAAATTTTATGACGTCAGAAATTCGTGTGTTAGAAATGACTTGAGACACAAGAAAGAAATGTGCCGGAAAAACTGTAAATTAATATTAACCGGAACTTTTCCTAATGGCTTCCACTTTTATATTACCGATACGTTTGCATAAAACTACGATGAAACTTTTGTCTGTCCTTCGAGTCGATTCACCTTACCGTACAGGTTGTTCCAATCGATTTAGAACCAGCGGTTACTCGTTAACACGAAAACTTTAGTTTCTCGATACGCAATAGCAGCTGTGACGAGCTTAGTTGGTTAGTGGATACAGAACGACGTTACAAGCCGGTTTCAGTGCATGCCCAATGTGTGAATTTCCGAAATTTCTATTTTTATTGAGAACAAACTATTTCATTAAATTCGACATATTTTTACGGAGCCATGCCGAGAGGTAAATTGGAGAAAAAATTTTCTAAACATTATAATTTTAATCTCCTAGATTAGATTGTGACAAATAATTTGATACCGAAACATTTTTCAAGTGCCCCTTACATAATTGATATTACAGTGTAGTGTTCTGCTGTTTAGATTCTTTTCTATTTTTATTGAAGATTAAACAGGATACTCCATAAGATTTGTGCCTGTTTAAAAATCAACCGCTTTAATGATAATGAGAAAACTGTTTCAATCATAAGTGTTCGGGTGAAGCGGGAAACAATATTTTTAAATTCGCAATATTCCAATTATCTATGATAAATTTAAAATGATAAGGCTTATCCAACAAAATTTTGAAGTACATATTTATCTAAGTGATAAGAAGTATGAAAGGAAATAAATGATAAGAATTTGAGATATCTAGGAAATGATCTCATCGTTATAACTGTAACTCGGCTAAAAAAAAGTATAAGATAAATGTATTAATTTGAAATCAATTTACATGGTAAGAATTTCGAAGTTTTGCTGGAATCGATCAACTGTTCCCCCTTGATGTTATCTACGAAATGCTTTCTGTTTTACAGACTTGCGAGGATGGTGGGCAGTCTGCCAAGCGGATGGATGAGGAAGACTCTACTCTTCCTCGTCCTGATGACTGGGGTTCTCCTGATTGCCATGTACGCGCACGCTCCGCCACTTGCTTCCCTACAACCGTTTTCGTCACGACGGTGAGTAGGCGATAATAATATGTGTGATACACGCGCGGTCGCAAACGAAACGAGTCGATACTCTGGCCTTATTATCGCCTATTAAGCTTCACATGGCACCACGTCGATCTCGAGACGCCTGGATCTCGGAGCTGTACGAATGTTCCTTCACTCTGAGGATCTTTTCACCCTCGACAATCGTCGCAAATCTCACAATTAAAGGAATCCTATCACACATACTTTTCGTTCTTCTAAAATCGAATTCCCCGATCCTCTTTCTTATCCCTACAAGTTCATTTATTTTCTATTGCATACGTGGTCTGATGGTAAAGTTGGCTGATGCTACAAAACGGGATTCAATCAAGGTATATTTGTTAATGCTAACGGCGCGTTATACATTTGCTGTACCTACGTCGTGTCTTGAATGCAACTGGATTTGTATTAAACAAGTTTTATCTGATGGTTAGTTCGAAACTTTAGCTCGCCCACGGTATGATAATGTTCTTGTTCACAAGGGAATCACGTAAAAGTTTCCTGGCACGAAGGAAGTTCCGTGACTTAATTAGTTATCTTATTCACCAGATTTAAAGCCCCCCGTGACTTACGTACGTTCGAAAATTTATAGACACGTGTAAGACGAGGTTAATGCAGCTGGATTTACTTCGTGTTAGTCGTTAAAGTCGAAAACGTTGGACCATGTATAGCACATACAGAAATTATTTTATCGCTGTAGCATATATAATTTTTATTCATCCAAGACAAGACAGATTCGTCGTTATTTCTTTAACTTTTATTTCTCACTTTTGTTGCCGCATCTCGTTTCGTTCATTACTTCCCGCACAACCGCTCGTCAACCTCGGTGATCGACATCAAAGACTGAAGGAGTTACAACGAGGCTTGGTTACTTTCCTGGTCGGTAACGAAAGCACCAAGCGACCCGAAGAACGGCTCTACGAGTATCTGGAAGGGCCTAGGTAACGTCTTCCAAGAGCTGGAGGGATACCTTTGCTTGCTAAAAGGCTTTCTTTTTTTGTTTCTCTATACGTATATCCAGAAGTTTGTCACCTCGTTATCCAAAGGGATGATCCGTCATTTGCTTCATCGGCTGTTTTCATGTGGCGTTTGCTTTCCCCTTCGTATCCTCTGCATGCCGAGCGTACGTTTCATCCGACTGCTCCACTCAATTCGGTTTCTACATTTTTTCGATGACCGACCTATTTTCAATAAAAATAGGCTGTTTGAGGACAAACTGTTTTTGTATATCCCGATTTTCGCTATGGGCAAAATTGCGAGCAGGACGTATAGGATTCAGAGTTATCTTTCTCCCAATGCTGTTCTTGGTTCTTCATTGACCTACGTCATTCACCTGTAATACATTTTTTTATGATGACAATAAAGATGATCCCGATGTTCCCTGTGTATATACTCCCATATTTTGACCCGTGTCGCTTCAACCAATCCTTTCGTTTGTTTCGCTATGTTCCAACGCAAATTATCCATCTGATGCTTGAACAAAGTACGTCGTCAACAAAAGAGAAACTATGGAAATGGAAAACATTCGTAACACCGTTTCATTGAATTGATGGTCATCGGGGTTGCAGGACGTTTCAGAGCCCCTGGTCCTGGGCTTGCGTTGCCGGAAGATGCGAGAGGCGAGCGGTTAGATCGTCGAGAATCCCTTTGGCCAGCTGCATCGCGCTTTGCGGTGGGAACACCAGGCTACTCTGGCCCAGGCCAACCGGAAGCGTTTTTCTCGGTGAAGACAGTGTGACCATACACTTGGAGCAAATCGAACTCATCACGATGAACACCAGGGATCAGGAAACAAAGAATCTGCTGGAGCATGCAAAGGATGTTTTTATCGGTAAATCTTCATCCACTTGGTATAGAATCACCGATACCCATCACCAAAATAAAAGATATGTATATGATAACGATATCTTGCATTTCGCTTTTACAGGTAACATTAGGGGATTGGTA
>SHCU01000003.1:2174955-2192314 GCA_004307685.1 Ceratina australensis
TAAAAGGCTTTCTTTTTTTGTTTCTCTATACGTATATCCAGAAGTTTGTCACCTCGTTATCCAAAGGGATGATCCGTCATTTGCTTCATCGGCTGTTTTCATGTGGCGTTTGCTTTCCCCTTCGTATCCTCTGCATGCCGAGCGTACGTTTCATCCGACTGCTCCACTCAATTCGGTTTCTACATTTTTTCGATGACCGACCTATTTTCAATAAAAATAGGCTGTTTGAGGACAAACTGTTTTTGTATATCCCGATTTTCGCTATGGGCAAAATTGCGAGCAGGACGTATAGGATTCAGAGTTATCTTTCTCCCAATGCTGTTCTTGGTTCTTCATTGACCTACGTCATTCACCTGTAATACATTTTTTTATGATGACAATAAAGATGATCCCGATGTTCCCTGTGTATATACTCCCATATTTTGACCCGTGTCGCTTCAACCAATCCTTTCGTTTGTTTCGCTATGTTCCAACGCAAATTATCCATCTGATGCTTGAACAAAGTACGTCGTCAACAAAAGAGAAACTATGGAAATGGAAAACATTCGTAACACCGTTTCATTGAATTGATGGTCATCGGGGTTGCAGGACGTTTCAGAGCCCCTGGTCCTGGGCTTGCGTTGCCGGAAGATGCGAGAGGCGAGCGGTTAGATCGTCGAGAATCCCTTTGGCCAGCTGCATCGCGCTTTGCGGTGGGAACACCAGGCTACTCTGGCCCAGGCCAACCGGAAGCGTTTTTCTCGGTGAAGACAGTGTGACCATACACTTGGAGCAAATCGAACTCATCACGATGAACACCAGGGATCAGGAAACAAAGAATCTGCTGGAGCATGCAAAGGATGTTTTTATCGGTAAATCTTCATCCACTTGGTATAGAATCACCGATACCCATCACCAAAATAAAAGATATGTATATGATAACGATATCTTGCATTTCGCTTTTACAGGTAACATTAGGGGATTGGTAAAAGTGCAGAATGCCAAAAGTAGGTCCGGAGTGGATACCTTTATAATATACCTGTCTGCCGGAAACAGTCGACCGATAGGACCAAGTTTAGATACAGACGAGTCGTATACACTGGAACTGATGCCGAAAGGAAGGATCCTGGAGGCTCGGATAACAGGAAAGAGTTACTTCGGTGTCAGACACGGCCTGGAGACACTCGGTCAAATGATTTGGTGGGACGAAACCGCCGGGAGGGAAGGTTCTCTGCGAGTGTTGTCCCGCGCTTCCGTCGAAGATAAGCCGACGTTCCCCTACAGAGGATTACTCGTCGACACGGGAAGACAGTTCTTCCCGATAGAACGGTTGAAGCGGGTGATTGACGGAATGGCAGCATCTAAGCTGAACACATTCCATTGGCACTTAACTGATTCGCAGAGTTTTCCTTTCGACTCGGCTCAATTCCCGGAAATGGCCAGGTGGGGCGCATACGACGGGGACCAGATCTATACGCCCGACGATGTGAAGGATCTCGCGGACTACGCGAGGATACGCGGTGTCAGGGTGCTCGTAGAGATTGACTCACCTGCGCACGCTGGTGCTGGTTGGCAGTGGGGTGAGTCTCAACGATCTGTCTTTAATTTACTGAAATAATTATATTTTCTTCCATTGAACTTCGCTCCTTTAAGAAAAATTTTCATTTTGTTATTTCAATCTCGATCATTTTGATCTTACTCCTTAACGCAAAAGAAGTCGTGTTCAACACCTAGCAATAGCGTCAGATAGTCCCACGCGTTGATCTTGTTAATTTACGTCAGGGACGGAGTACGGTTACGGGGAGCTGGCACTCTGCGTTGATCAGCAGCCATGGTCGTCGTATTGCGGCGAGCCGAATTGCGGTCAGTTGAATCCTATCAACGAACACACCTATCGAATACTAGAGGGGCTGTACAGGGAGCTTCTGGATCTGACCGAGATCCGGGATATCGTCCACCTTGGTGGAGACGAGGTGAATTTGGACTGTTGGGCTCAGTATGGTAATATAACAGCCGCGATGCAGACGCAGAATATGACCGACCATCATGCTATGTGGGCCGAATTCGAAACGAAGATGCTCCAGAAACTCGTCAAAGCTAACCACGACGAGACACCGAAGGCTGTGATCTTATGGAGTTCACCGTTGACCAAGAGACCGTACATCACTATGTACTTCGATCCGAAGATTCATGTTATCCAATCTTGGGGCGGTAGCAACTGGCCAGAAACGCCGGATCTTCTGGAAGATGGATTCAGGGTGATCGTTTCGCACGTGGACGCTTGGTACCTGGATTGCGGTTTCGGAAGGTGGAGAGAGACCGGTGAAGCCGCTTGTGGGGAATATCGTACTTGGCAGACGGTTTACAATCATCGACCATGGAGAGATTATCCTCAACAGCATTTGAACCTAGTTTTGGGCGGTGAGGCGGCTATCTGGAGTGAACAAACCGGTGAAGCGTCTTTAGGACCTCGACTATGGCCCAGGGCGTCTGCACTCGCTGAGAGATTATGGTGAGCTAAGAATTATTGATGAATACGAAAATTGTTTATTTGTGTCATACAATTTATTTAGATGTCATGTATTGTTCATCATGTATTATTGATTGTTTATATTTGCGTAGGAGCGATATGCCAACAAACGGCTACTCCACGGACGAGAGCGTATATACGAGGTTAGCCTCGCACATGGAGCTTCTGAACAGCCGTGGTCTAAAAACAGAAGCCATGTGGCCGCAATGGTGCTCCCAAAATCCTGGCAAGTGTCTCTGACCGTTCGCTAGCCAGAAAAGAAATGGAAATTGTACGCGCGGATATGATAATTACGCGGACGAGAGTTATACGAGGCAGTTCTATCCGACACTCGCATTGGAACCGATAAAGCATTTCGGAATTGCCAAAAGTTGGACAGCACTTTTTGTAATGGCACTATCTATACGTAACGAAGAAAATCGTTCACGGTAGTACACATTGATGCAATTGCATCGTATAGCGCAGACGTGGTAAAACTAGGACCATCTAGTGAACTCGAAGAAAGAGGTCCTCCACGAAGTTGAAGAAAGTTTACTTAAGGGCCAGAAGGGCAAGGAACTTATCGAGCGGTTTTGCATTTCTATCTATCGTCGAAGGCACAGCGACGCGAATGTTTTTAGAGTTTGTTTTTTCCAGATACGAGAAAAGAAATAGACAGGAATATTTGATATTTGAGTACAATAAGAGCAGTATAAGGGTCAAGAAATGAAACGATAAATGAACACGATCAATTGAAAGACATATGGGTGCAATGCCTTGCGGCGTTGCGCGATGCCTGTACTGTAGCTCGATGCTATACTTTTCGTTCAAAGTGCCTTTCCAATTGTAATTCGACACGTTCCACGATTTCGTATGTAAACACCGTATGCGTTCCTAATTAAGCGTCTCGATGATTAAAGTTGAGACTGCCGCATCTCTTCATAAATCCGTATTTAGGATAACAGTTGGATGCTTTCTACATCGTTTTTGCCCGGTGATACCATCTTCGAATGCCTTCTTTTGTGCTTAAAACAAATTTTTTTTCGTAAGAGTTTCTTTTTGAGATATAAAAAGTTTATCGAATATACTCTATTGAGTAAATAGAGTGAAAGACATCGAAGATGGTAAGATTGTGTAAGGTATCCCGTATATTCGATTAACAAGCAAAAAGACATTCGACATAGGGAACAACGAATAATCCTTACGTTGGTTCTCCCTCATGAAGAATTTTTCCTGATGCCGGGATCCGGCAGTATTAGTTTGTGTCACGTGATATACAACGAAGCGTGGCCATCGAAAGACAAGAATGACGCCAATCCGCGTAGGCTTCCCTCTTTAAACTGCCAGGTCTAGGTCCTACATAGAACTCGCTGAACTCGAATTTCTAGAAATAAATGGATCGTCGAGACTCAATAGCGAAGAGCGATAAAATATCATAATGTGTGAGAGCAAGCGTTCAAGGAAGTTTATTCTTCGGTAGAATACACACACATATGATGTGTATCTACGTATGCGTAGCTCACACACATATCCTAGGAAGCCAAAGAAACCGTAAAGACGACTTTGTACGACAATTACCCTTTGAGAATCGAGTTGCGAGCTAAACTTTGTTAGACTATTTATAAAAGGTGTTTCTTATGAAGAAACTCTGAATCGAAAGCCGTTCAATAATTCTTGGAAAATTGTCGCGGATGTGTTAAATCGTGCGTCCAATCTATACTTGGTGTATACTTTTTTTAACAATCGTAATCATGAGGGTTCCATTCCTCTTGGTATAAACGAAATCTGGGATATTAAATCAAATGGCCTATTGATGAATTACGTAGAGCCGTGGACACATGTAAATAATACCATCATATAGAAGGCGGCTGAGGGAGTTAGTAGATATTTAACTGCAGAAGAAAGAATGACTCATCTGTACTTACTGGCAACTTACCGACATCGATGGCTGTAAAATAGAAGTGATTTTTAGACTCATCGAGTCTTTGGGTCCAGAACGAGAAATCATCTGCTCTATATACTTTCGGTTAAAGAAAATCATTTAGAATGTTGTCTATAAAATTGTTCCGCCAGAAGAAATGCACGTGGATGATTTCTCGAATTGATCCATACGAAAAATACAATCCGTTGTAAAGTATGGTTGGTGTAAGTTTAAAATAAAATGAATTTTGAATATACGGCCTATCCTTCTTTCTCGCGAATCCAAAAATTCGTAACTTATATACATTTTCTAGCAGTACATCTTCTATATCTTTTGCATACTTAATTTTTCTATAAATACACAAAATTTGCTAGCATTATACTGAACTTTCCCTGTCGCTAAAATAGCGATTTTAATATCTGCCTACATTTAATATGTAGTTTGTATCTAGTACATAGAATCTATTGATCGATTACTCCTTGGTAGTTCTATCAATATTGACTGGGATAGGAAAAGAGTGTTTGGACAATCATCCTTTTGATGGATGAGGCACGCGATGGGCAAACGATTTGCTTTATTGCATGTGGCCACTAAAGTGTCGCATAGTACTGGCAATAAGTGAATTATCTTAACAGTTCTTAATAAATGCAATTATTCTCGAATCTTTTGCTTTCGTTCAAAAGAGCTCGATTTATTATATCATATTATTAAACAAAATTTTGTAATTGTTCTACATAGATATTTAAAAAACGGGATTATTAAAAGTAATTTATTGTGAATTATTAAATAATGTAAAGTAGAAAATGATTGAATATAATTCGATTTCATTTCGAACAATTCGAAAGGAGTACCCACCCGACGCGGCAGGTTTAGGTATATGTCTGACATATGACCGACTCCTTTCACTTCAAATCTGTTTCTCGCGACTGTTAGTAGTATGAGTAAAGCAAGGGCGAGGCAAGATCGCAAACATTCCCACGGCTATCGTGGGGCACGGTCACTTCAATCCGAGATCTCAGAAGATTCACATCGCACTTTGTGCTTGACGTTACTTCTTCTATTTCTTTTACGGTGACATTATCGATTCAAAAATGTTTAATTACTAAACGCTAAAGCGTCGAGCCATTCATAAGGATTTTGAAACTTCCTATCACGCCAATTGTAATTCTAACACAGTTCGGTATGTCTTTACTAAAAATCGAATCGGCAGTGAATACCATTGCAGCAGCAGAGGAGGAACGTTTCTTCTATCAACAGAAACGGAAATGCCGTGGACTAATCGCAGAATGTAAGTGCACTAATTTTAAAAACTAATCATATCCTTTGCTAAGATTAAATGATATTATTCCCTTTTTGTCTCGATGAATCGCGTGACGTATTACAATATTATAAATAATTTGGAGTACAAGAAATTACATAATAAATATTTCCAATCAGATCTAAACATAACATTGAGAGAAACGTTCAACGCGTCACAATTTCAACACTGCCCGCCGCAGTTCGACGGTTTGCTTTGTTGGCCGTACACTGAGCCCTCGATCACTGCTATTCTGCCCTGTCCCCCTGAATCTGGACCGATACATCATACGGATTCCTATGATCCCGAGTTGAATAATCGCGACGTGGCGATGGCAACGAAAACCTGCCTCGCAAGTGGCCAGTGGTATACATATTCCACTGATATTCCCTGGCGTAGTAATTACAGTATGTGCGAAATGTCTGACGAATTCATTAATTATGTGGCGGCTATTGTGGACTTGGGAAACAGAATAATTTACTCCAGCGACTATGGGAATCTATGGGCCGTAAGAATTGTGCATTTAAAAGTATAAAAGATCATGTAACGACATAATTTATATCAATTAATACTCTGTCAAACGTGTTAAGGGATACGTTTTGAAATTTTTTTTTAAATTGTTATTATTAGTTTAATCATATTTTTAATCGTTATTTTAATTAAGTAATTTAGTTTCGATATTAAACGATTAAATCGATGATAATAATTTTAATAAGATCTAAAGATGCATTTTTTGATACCTCCAATAGAAATAATCTTGATCTCTACTGGATAAAAATCTACCAAATCTAATTTATATTTCCCGTCAGAAATGGTTACCTATCGTCAGAATCGTATCCCAAATTGGGTATGCCACGTCTTTCACGATGCTAGTGATCGCGATGATCATTTTTTCTCTACTAAGGTACGCGCCTATTTCATATACATATGTATATCAAAATAGACCGAGCGCTCACATGAGAGAGAGTGAGAGAGAGAGAGAGAGAGAGAGAGAGAGAGAGAGAGAGAGAGAGACTAATTTGAACGATTGTGAGAGTTTCTTTGATTTCTATCGAGAGACAGAAACTTTTACAGAGCATGATATCTCTATTTTTTTATGTAGTCAATAAAAGTACAGCAGAAGCTCGGTCTATTATATTATGTCTTTTGCGTATTTAGCTTTTCACCATACACTAATTCTTACTTCTAATAATAATCGAGACCATTGCTATTCAGAAAATTGAAAAATCCAAGAAACCGGCTGCACATGCACTTGTTCGCTTCTTTCATAATGAGAGCCTTCATGGCGCTCCTTAGAGATTGGATTTTCGTCGACGGTATTGGACAAGCCGTGGACATTATCTACGTCAACGAGAAGAACGCTTTTATTAAGCAACGAAACGTAGGCATGTCAAGATCAAATAAATTCATAAAGAATTAAGAAACAAATAAAAAGTCCGCGAAGGACGATATACGTACAATTAAAATTAATCAGTTTCAGACAATCGTCTGCAAGGCGATTACGAGTGCCTGGCAATATTTCATCGTTGCTAATTATTCTTGGATTCTTATGGAGGGCTTGTACCTGCATAATCTCGTCGTCCTAGCATTTTGTGCGGATAGTCCAGCGATCAATTTGTACATCCTGATGGGTTGGGGTAAGATGACGCGAGAAGCGTTATGTGGTTACGTGTTATATGAGAATTGATTTATTTATTTATCCGTTTTTCTGATCCTGAACAATACTCAGGATCGGCAGTTCTTAAAAAGTATCTGTTTAGTTTATTGGATAAGAATCAGATAATGATTTAAACTTTATGCTTAAATGATTGAATCAAATTGCAAGTATAATCGAAGTGATTATCTCTTGTCTCTGATTAAGGTCTGCCTGTTTTCGTTGTCGTTCCTTGGATAATAATCCGAGCCACGATCGAAGACAAGCTTTGCTGGACTACGCACGATAATCCTTCCGTTTCTCTACTTATAAGGATACCCATTATAATCTCAATATTAGTAAGTGTCGTTCATTGAATAATAAAGAGTACATAAAATAACTTAAGTAGTTCATCGCAGTAAGTAATGCAATATCTAATTATTAGTTCAACTTCCTATTATTCGTCAACATAGTACGCGTTCTCTTCAGCAAATTTAAGACATCTGTACACTTACAACGAAAAAAGATGCAATACAGGTAATACTAGAACCTGTGTTATTCTCGTTTATTTTTCGTCATCCTATTATTTGATAAACGAATCGTTTTTCTCTATACAGTAGGTGGGCCAAATCTACCTTGGTATTAGTTCCACTGTTTGGAGCGCACTACGCTCTGTTTCATGGGCTCTCCGTTCATAAGGATCATCGTGTAGAACTGGTCTGGCTGTTCTGCGACCAATTCTTCGCTTCATTTCAAGTATTTTTTTTTGTTTAATTAAGCTTACAGTATTGTACTAGTTTATTTGCAATTTCTTAGAAAAATAACTCGTTTCCTCAGGGTACATTCGTTGCTCTGCTTTACTGTATATTGAATATGGAAGTCAGAATGGAGATAAAACGCGCCTGGCGAATCAGATGGTCGAAGAACGCGAACGTTTGCATGTCGACGTGTCGAGAATCAAGGAAGAGGAAAACTACTCGTCGATGCAGACAATCGAAAGACACTGATCAACCAACAGTCACCGGTACCAATTTAAGAAACCCGTTCGTGTTGCAAGCTGATAGAAAATCTAATGAAAATTATAACGAAACGTTTTAGAAATAGTCTTTTATATGTGTACAGTGCCTTAATTTTTCTGTGTCTTCTTTAACCCTTTGCACTCCTATGTCGAGTGTGACTCAACATCAGTTTTTATCTCAGGAGCTCCATTGTCGAATCCCACTCGACATTTTTTCATGCCTAAATAAATAGATGCCGCGCTCACATTATTTTTTCCTCCTTTATTTATTTAAATTGCCTCATTTGTTAGTTAAAATAAGTTTCAATTAAAACGCTTAAAAGCGTTGGGATCTACTGATAACGAAATTGAAATGAAATTCCGAGTGCAAAGGGTTAAGAATTCTCCTCTTACTTCATAAATGCTACTGCTTATATCTAAAACAAGAATTATTGTAAATGTGACAATTTATTCTTGATAAAAGCATGTTTTCACTTTAATATCAAAATGTAATCGTAGAATAAAGATGATTTTTGCTCTATGACCAATGATCGGGCGGAGCTCATTTTAGTTCGATGTTAAACATGTACAAAATCCTAAACTGTGTTCTACGAAGAACTCAACTGAAGCCTCATCTCTCTCTTTTAAAAGATCTCTCTTCTCCTGTCAAAAGTCGCGTGGCACGTGGCATCCGCGGGGGGTGAGAAAAGGCGTCGAAAGAGTAGAGTACCGATGAGTGAACTGTCTCATGACAGACACGACCATAAGAAACATTAATCGAGGGCTGGTAGATTAGAGTGCGGTTCGCCTCGACTCGCACCGCAATTTATGACACGTGTTTCATAACGCGTACATTATACTTACAATCGTGCGAGAGTGATTATCCGCAGTAGTATTTCACCCTTTACGATTCCATCCCCTACAATTTGTCCGAACAATTTCCATAATTACAGTGTTTGGTTTCTCATCGTATTACAAGACTGTTACGTTATAAATATTTGTCGCTAATAACAACTGCTGCTTTTGCATTTTATGAAAGTATACGACATGCAATGGGAACAGAGTTTCCTCAATCACATCCTCAAACACCGCATAATTACTATTTGAAAAATCTCTTTAAAAAAACTATACATAGTAGAAGCATAAAACTCATCGAAACATTGAGTATCTTGAGAACTCGAACAAACGCGAAACTCGATTTTCCATCCAGTCCAAGAACACGAAAGAAGTTAGTTGAATAATATTGATGATACTACCGTGGCTCTTTGCTTGAATTTTTAAGTAGTTTCAAAATTCGAGGAGCGTAAAGATTTGAGAGAAAATGCGCGAAGACATACAGGACTAACGAAATGAGAAGTAACTTTTGGTCTATGTTTTAGTACAAATGCTTCAAACATCCATGCGGATTTTTAAGCTAAATAACCCGTTTGTAAATTTCATTGTAGAAAATGAAATCTAAATAGAAATTTCTCCTGCATTTCAAAAATTATAATACATATTTCATATTCAATACCTTCTATAATCTTCGCGTGCCAAATGAATTTTTTATATTTTATGCACATACCATTTTTCCATAGATGCGTAAAATCGTAGTTCGAATTTAATTTAACAGAAACGAAAACGACGTGCTTCTGTTGCATCTGTAACTTACTGTCACCGGTATTGGAATAATTACAAAGATGTTTTCATATCAAAATCCATAATAGAAAACTTTCTAAAATATTGTCACCACAGAGATATCCGATTGCTTTCGAACAACTCGATTTATTCGGTTTACTCAATTTCTTTCAAGTCACTGAACCCTTCGGAGTCGCTCGTTCTTTTCGGATACCCGACTCAATTGAAATAAACGTATCGGGTATTACTCGGCTCGGTTTTTGACACCTTTAGAACACAGAAGCCGAACGAGTTGCATGATCGATAAAACGGTCCACCCATTCTCGCATCCGCATAAGGAGCAGGAAACTTTCCACGGTACGCAGCAACAGCGCAATGGCGACTGGTTCAGGGCGGTCGCATCCCTTATTTCCTACGATACGATTGGAGAACCGAGGGGATGCTGCGAGAGAGAGACGAACGGGAGATGAACAACGAGAGTACGTTTCTGGGGGTGTGGCCACGGTGCCGATGAGATGATGCTAGGGACCGTTCCTCGGGGTGCATCCTGCCCACGCGGGCACCGGAGATCTTATCAGAAACGTCGTCGATGTGGCCAAGTGATTATCCTCGTCACAGAGTAGAGGTTTTTATACAAAAAAATTAGTATATTCAAGTTAGATCGTAGTGTCTTGTAATAGGCGCGTAGGATCAAACTGATGTGTTTTTTAAGTACAATATAATTGTGCGGTGAAATTTTACTGGAATCATTGAAAGGCAACAATGAATATGGAGGTAGTGAGGAACAAACGTAACCAAGTTGAAAGTTTCATGACATTTTCCTTGGTGAGTGGTAAAGTTCAATGAACATTTTATGGGCAGCGTGACAATAAAAGTAGAGTGACATCGGAATCTGGTGGATCCTACTTTAAAATATTAAATGAATCGCGAAGGAGACGTCCATACGAATCGCCGACTTACCATAAGAATCAGATCGAACGAGACCGAGGGTTCTTCTATATTAATAGTTAAATAGGGACTGGCCGAGTCTCGCGAAGGGAAACCAAGTTTTACTAAATAATAAAATCCTACCTTTCGTCGGTTTCCATCGAATTCCACGGAATTTAAGAGTCTCCAGGGTATTCGAACTATTCTTTATTTAATGCCATTTGGTTTAGATTCGGTTTCGCTGATTTATTCATCATTGCAATTTCTAACTTTACTCGATTTCGTTACGTTTTATACACTTTTCCTTTTATGTCTTGTTAATCATTAATGGGCCAATTAAAAGTATAATTAAACCAATTTGAAATATTCTCTAGTTTGAAAAATGAAAGTATGTTTGACTGGTTACATGTTAAAAAATAATATAAATGACGATATGAAGTGTATTTTCTTAATTGACATATTCATAGAATCTACTAATTAAATTCATTATCGCAACATTCGTTGTTCGATAACGTGCGATGTAATAAAATTCCATGAAAGAGGGTAAATTAAGGATACCCATGAGAATTAACCCTTTCTTCGCGTACGACAAATATTTGATCAACTCATTAGTTTTTCCCTTCGAAATATCGTTTTCTCTCGGGATGTACATGTTTTCTTTAAGCAACAATTCTCGGTTTCGTTTCTATCTTTTTTTGGTGTATATTGCGGTTCGTATGAAATTGAATTTCGTGAATGAAGTATACAAAAAGTGAAAATTCTATCAATTTTCAGCTGCAAGACTGAGTGTTAGTTTATCAAAAGAAGGGAAGAATCGTATTCTAATATCATATCAATACCTATTGATCGGAAAGAAAATGGCGAACGGTGGGCACGGGGTGGTCGTGAACGGGGTGGGTGCACCTGGTACCGGCACTCTTTCCAGGGAGGAAAGACGTCGACGCAGAAGAGCGACGCAAAAATATCGAACTGCACATGCCACTAGGTAAAATCTCCGTAAAAATATTTCCCAATTATCTATGCAATTCAAATTTGCTCAGTTATGCTCTATCTCATCTTTTAAGAATATTGAGATCAGTATCCCAATTTTTTATTGGTTTAACTTTGTATACCTTTAAGATAACAAAAAATGCTAAAAAAATATGCCAATGATTACAAATACTTGCTTGCTACTTGCTTTCGATAGATTACATGGTAATTTCTAATTACCTACTGTCCACAGAGAAAGGGTTCGGGTGGAAGCTTTTAACTTGGCCTTCGCAGAGCTGCGAAAACTTCTGCCAACGTTGCCACCGGATAAAAAACTGTCGAAAATTGAGATCCTTCGACTGGCTATCTGCTACATTGCCTATTTAAACCATGTCCTCGAGACTTGAGTCAACCGCAAGCTATTCTATTTTTCCAGACCTAATCGCGTGTCATCTGGTATGACGCGAACAACTTTTAATTAGAAAAAACTACGTCGATCTTCCAAAGTTGAATATTTTATAAATACGCAAAATCTAATGGATTTATAAATAATCTCATCGATTTTATATTATTCTTGTTAACAGGATATTTGTGTCTATAAATTGTAAATGTACAACAAATTAATACGAATGATTTTCTCTGTTAAATACAAAGATCAGATTGTGATTGAGAAACTTATATATGATAGAAAAAGAGAAAAAAGGGCAAAATGTATACATATGTATATCTTTCGACAAAATTTCGATCTGCAGTGTAAAATAGAAATAAAATTAAGCATTCAAATTCAGATCTCCAAGAATTGTACAATACGAATTCTCTTGATAAATATAAACGATAATAATTCAATTTAATTTGACAATACCATTTCTACTATATTTCTAAATATCTTGTCACCTTCTCTCCCGCTTCAAGTGTCGGTTAACAACGAACAATGCTTCTGTGCAGCTATTCGTAATTCCCCGGAAGCCGTTCGAAACTCTTAAATCAATCTTGTTCCGTGGATTAGTCCAGCTCCCGGGGGGATTCTCGCGCCCTACTGGTCCATGTATCCCAAATCCTCCGCTTTGGCTCCAGCCGAACACAATCGGACTCGCTATTTACCGGTCATCGCTGTATGGAACAGACATTCCCGTCCAAACTCATGGAAACGAGTTCCAACTTAACGGCCCATCAATTTCAGTTCTCATTTCCATTATTTCTCAGTTTTTTCTTCTTCTTTATTGCATTCGATTTCGTTTCCCATTATTCCTCAATTGTCCGTTCTTTTTTATTGTATTCGATATAAGGTTAATGGAAATAAAAGTATTTAGAGTGCAATCAGTTTATGCTACCGAATTGCATCATAGTTTATACCTTCTATATTACGTGATTGTTTATGCATTTTGAGCGAGTTTCTTAGTGCACTAATTCAGCTAGAAGAATTTGAAGTTCACGAATCCAACATCCAGATCGGTTCAAGGAGAGGCAATTTGATCGTTCAATAATAAGTGGACAGAATAAACAAATAGAAATTTATTAAATAAAATTCACGTAAAAACTTGTCTTAAATTCACCCTTCAACTTGTAGCAACCTTCTACATGTTCATATTTAGCATTAAAATTCACAGTTTTATAATATTAATTGGTCCTAGTAGTTCGACCACGCATATTCCCGGTAGACTAGTCATTAACTCTACTTGATAATAATTTCATCGTGTTCAAAGTATCGATTTGCACCTGGTAGAGGAATTGTTACGTTCTTTATTACTCAGCTTGCTATTTAATATCTACAACCCGATAGCTCGACAGAAATAGTTAGTGAAAACGGCGGGTAACGAAGGAAAGGATTAAAGAATTTTCTCGATTCGCGATGAGTGAAGCCAAAACGACTAAACAAATCTTCGCGCCGATGTTGTGGATGAATCTTTTGTTCGGGATGGGCGTGTTCGATTTGAAACCGAACTTTTTCAATAAAATTTACGAGTATTTGTACACCGCAATTTTCTTGATATTATCAAACGGTGTGATGATATGGTTATGGTCATCATATGGTGCCATTTTAAAGACCCAACTGTTCAATGTGGGCGAAGTCATGTACTCCGCAACTATTATCACACACTTACTGGTAATAGATATATTGCTAATCGTTAGCAGATTAAACTCGCAGGTGAGTAAATCTTGTCTTATTTAACTTTAAGTACGCATCTACTAGTTGTTTATGAAAGTGTTCGAACATCTTTTAAAATAGAACAATTTTTTATATGTTGAATCATATATTGAAAGGCTTAATTGAAGAGAATGAATTTACCTGAAGCTGAGATATGAATTTTTTGTGTCCAACTTTCTTACACTTTCACCGATGTCGATGTAACTTACTCAGGTCTATAAATGGGATGTATCACATTTCTTTTTGTACAGAAATTACGAAGGATATTGAAACTCGTCCAATCGTTCGATCGAAAAATGGAAAATATAGGATTAGCTAGTCGACATCGCACGTTATTCATGTACCAAATCAAGATCATCTTATTACACGGGATCGTAATACTTAGTTATTTTATAATAATTTATATAAACGTATACAGAACGCTTACGACAGTAACAACAATCACGAAGTTTTCCCAGATATTCGTACAATATGTAATTTCCTATTTAATTTGCGTTTCCGACATTTCCTTCTGTATATGGATCAAGTATGAAATTAAACAATTAATATTGTAAGGGAAAGAGAAACGATCTCGAGTTCTTTAACGTAAATACTCAAAATGAAACAGGTACTTCAAGATAAAGTTTCAACAAATGAATCAGATGTTGCGCAGTACTTTAACAACGACGCCAGACTCCCCGCAGCATAAGAGAGTCTTAGGGATGCACTACGATTTTAAGAACAAGACGTTCACCTCGTTTAGGAATGAAACCGTACGTGGAAGCAACGCGAACGCTCACGTGATTAGAGCAATAAAGTGAGACAAATATCTAATTTAGTTAGACGGCTTATTAATGAAAAAACGCCTAAATAAAATTCTATGATTTTCTGTTCGAGAAAGGCAAAGACATTTAGAGCTGATAAAAATTGCAAGGATGATGAATGCTGCATACGGGGTGCAGATTGTGTTGTTGATGACTCTCTCGTTCGTTTTTACCATTAGTCTCTTATATATGTCGTACAGGATCATGTGGATGAATTTGGAGATCCATGTTCTTTTATATCAAATAATTCCTCTATTTTATTACATTTTGTTCTACTTATGGCGATTAGCTTACGAGAACCACGTGTGCGCGGAGACATGTGCAGAGGTATAACATTTCAAGATTTGTTTGCGTTAAATAGAACTGACGAAAATTCTGGTTGAGTCAGGCAAGGTGTCGAAAGTTTTCCAGCATGGAACTTAGTCCACAGTATGATTTTTCGAACTGACTTGAAAGTTCAAAAGAAAATTCAAAGGATACAGTGAATTTTAAATCTTAAACCCAGTTCGGGGTATACAAACTCGACAAAATTCTGGGCTAACTTTTAAAATTCCCGATTCGAGCTCACCCCGAATTTTCGGATATTGTATTTCATATGTTGTTATTGTTCAACTCTTGCAGGCAACTGAGATTGGTGATATCATTTGCGAACTTTATGAACCATCAGTTAGCAAAGAATTTCGTTCGGAGGTAAAATGTTTCTCCAATGTCTTGTGGAAAGAGAATTGTATATATTAATTCTAAATTAATGTTTCAGATCCAGGATTTTACTTTACAGCTAATACAGAATCCATTGGTATTTACTGGTTACGGATTTTTTGACTTAGGTCACTCATTTATTCAAGAAGTAAGTAAAGAATTAAATAAAATTCTTCTACGTTCTAGGTCCACTAGGACTGGATCATGTCCTTTGTTAATTTCTTTTCAGATAGTAGGATCGATCACCACGTACCTCGTAATTCTGATTCAAGTAGGAGACATGTCGATCGAATTCACGACTCCTTCTAATACTAATAACACTGAAAATGGAACTTCAATGTGGCAAATCGATGATATCTAAAGAAAAATGAACTAACATTGTAATCATTAGTCAGCTAATTTTTAAATAAAATAAATTATTTGTGATGATATTTTAAAATTTAGATTTACTCAAAACCAATTATGTGTATACATTTCAGTACTTTCATATTAGATACGATTATTCTATAAGTGCGTAAAATCTGATTACAATTTGAATTATAAGTTGCATAACATGTAGCAGTGGATCAAATCGTAGAAAAGATATTTTCAATTGTCCTGACCAAGAAGGTGCTTAAAGCTTTTCAGATCGTTCGCCCTAGCAATTTTCCGCCAATTAGAACGTGGACAGGGATGATGCCTCAATTACTCTGCCCCATGGAACGACCTATGCAATTCCAGATGGAGGCGTTAGCCCGTGAAATTCGGTAATCTTGAAACTCGATAGCTTGTAATTCGAAGGAGATGGCTAGCTACTTCTTTCAACCCCTGACGCCTAAACGGGGAAAATAGTGTTACAAGTTCTAATTGATTTCTCGTATCTTTTAACACATTAAGATGATAAGTAACATTGACAGAAAAAATTTACGTCGAACAAGAACGCATACAATTTTTTTTCCCGAACACATAAGAATCGCTCATGAAAATTGTTTTTTAACGCATCACATTAGCTCATTATTTTTTCACACATTTACTGTATTGCAGTACACGCAACGCGAAACCTGCGTTTACAACGGTATAACATTAATTGGGAATTAAGGGTGCGAACGAGGGTGACTGTCATGAGCCACCTGCTACCGTGTAACACTGGTGGGGCGAGGAGAATTGATATATTGCACCCAAGGGGACGCAGAGGCCAGTTTAGATGGGTGCAAGTACCGTGCCATCCCTAATCCTCTCCCATCTCGTTAACTAACATTCGTAAGAGATACCTAGACTTTGTTACCGATTAAATTATTCCAGTGAGTGCGATCGAATCCGTGACATCGTTACATCGACTCGTAACTCATAATTCATTTGAATTAAATATTGAATTCGTAGATGTTTGGTATTGTTTCACATCAAGATTAAGACTTCCTTAATTTCAGTATTAAAATTCTCATATCAATTTGGGAATCACTTATCACTAAATATGAACATGAAACGATATTTTGTGTACGTATAAACTTCTGGAAAGCTGATTGTACGACAGAAGAACAGATTTTGTTGACCGAGGCATATGGGACGGATTAGACGTGGAGATTTTAGAAGAGTAAACGCAAACAGGCTGCTACGATTCTAATAATCCGCAAACGTCGTTTATCATGTCGAAACGGAGATTCGCCCTAACAATTGGACCACTCCTACTCAAGGGTGCGGGCCATTCGATCACGGTTCAACGTTTACCCGGCTTGTTTATCGGTATGGAATGGGGTGTGTTTTGATATTGGTGTAAAAAAAAGGGATAAGGATAAAGCAATCTGTTTTAATAACAAACTGTGTCTTTATTTACATATTATAAATATTTACAATAAGTATAATAAATATCATTACTGTTTCTTTCC